>JAQZBX010005154.1:0-57495 GCA_029593785.1 Cabassous unicinctus
TATATGTGACCCAACTATTCTTCATAATTAGCAAACAGACTCATTAATTGCATAAACACAGTAGGAAATTGTTAAACTTTTCATTTTCTCTGAAAAGCTCAGCACAACTTGTTCACATTAACAAAATTTAAAAAACCAATACATGAATGTGGGGTGGGAACAGATTAACTGTCATTGAATAGTTTTTCTTAGTTATGGAAGTCACCCTTTCATATGTCACATCATTACCTCAAAGTGAACACCATGTTCTTTATTTCATGATGAATTGTAATATTAAGCATTCAGAAGATATTGATAATCTTTATAAGCCAACTTTATTCTTTCATTTAATTTCATTAAACACACCTTTGGAATCAAGTTTTCTTAAACCAAATAGTTTACATTGCATGTTTGTAACCTTTCAAGATTAACAGCATCTTTCAAAAACTCATTATGCTAATTTTTTAGACATCAGAAGCTAGCTTCTACTGAGTAAAGGAAGCCTCCCTTTCACAAAAACTTCTCAAAATATTTTCAGGAATGAAAATGGAAGTAGTGATTTTTAACATCTTGTGATTATTATTAATGGGGATATTTTAAAAAAATAAGAACCAATAAATACTTGTTCTTTTTTTAAAAATTCAAACTTTATTTCAAATTCAAAATATAAAATAACGTGCAAAAGACAGCTCAACAAGTTATGGATGTACCCCAAAAAAGTTCTTTATTAGGCACTTTTATCTCATCTAATGCCAACCACAAATTCAATTATTCCTCCAGTGTTCAGAAAGATACACAGATGAACACAGATTAGTTAAATGATATAGTCAAGTTCTCCTTATTAATGAAGAAATTGAAGAACAGTAAATATGCTTAATTGAGATATTGACAAATCCGTATAAAAAAACTAACAAAATAAGTGAGCAATAAAAAGCCTCATGCTATTTTATGATAATATATATTTATAATTTTAAAAATGAGCCTTATCCAGAATAAGGTTTTTTGTTTTGTTTTGTTTTTTGTTTTAGGTACCGGGGCTGGGATTGAACACCCAACCTTATATGGTGGAAGCCAACGCTTAACCACTGAGACACGTTGACTCCCCTAGCTGGTTTATTTCATTTGTTTGCTTGTTGTTTGTGTTTTTGTTTTTAGGAAGCACTGAAGACAGAACCCAGGAACTCCCATATGGGAAGTGGGCACTCAACTGCTGGAGCCACATCTGCTCCCTATTTTAATAAAGGAATTTTTACCTAATTTTGTACAAGTAATATCCTCAGACTATTGCCTAATCTGCTATGCATTGCCAATACTATTTTCAGGTAATTATTCTGATCTGATTTTCCACAAAACATAGTCTCTTCTCTGATTGATTAGGTAAGCAATCCAAATTCGTGAAGAAATTTAAATGAATTTGTAGGAGTAAGAAACTTTGAATTCTGTTTTGTCTACATGTTAGGGGCTGCGCCAGAGAATCAGTGCTTGTTATATTAGATATTAGCTCATCCATTACATAATGTGGGAAATGAGACATTCACAAAACTAAGGAAGTGATTTGGGTTTCTGTGATCTCCAACAGAAATATAAACCAATTTGCAAACATTGAAAGCTATCTACCACTCTGCTTCACACAAGGATATCAGCCCTTGAATGGCCAACAGAACATCCTCATCTGTTCAGCTATAGCTGTCAAACAAGAAAACCAATATGTTCATACTGAAAGCATAAGACATTCACAAACGTGCATGACTAGGATCCTGCAACAGAGAGAGTAATAAGGAAAAAATTTATGGTCACCAACTGCTGCTAAGGGAACTGTAAATTTTGCATGCTGGGGGTGAAGATTTGATTATCAATCTCAAAAAAGGACCAAAAAAAGTTTTGGAAGAAAAATTAAATTTCATATAGTGAAAATAGTTTTTATCAGCAACTTTTCCTCTACATTCAGCATGAGGCATTAGTCAGGCTTTTATATAATACTGGTTAGTGGCAGCATATTTTTTCTTTCTATCTCAAATTCATTCAACCTGAAAGCATTGCTCATGCAGTGTGACAGAATGACAGGCTTCTTAGATAAGGAGAAGGCAAAAAGAAAGCTAATAAATCTGTATTTTACTAAGACATCAACATGCTTGATAAATTGTAGAAGGTGTTCAGGAGGGTCACATCCATATAGTAGTAATCAATGACCCTGTCAACCTCTGGCAATATATTTTAAAATATATAACAAATTGTTGAAACAAAAGAAGTTATTTATATTTCTTACCAGCAGTCGATGGCAAAACAGTCAGTATGTGTATTAAATTAGCAGATGACATAAAGCCAAATGAAGTCACTGCTATGTAAGAAATTGACAATAGATTTTCATTGATTGTGATGAATTAGATAAGCAAGATTATAATCTTATGGAAATATAGCTATACACTGATGATTTTCAACCATGTGATTGAACACATCATTGTAAAAATGGTCTAGTTCAAATGCATCAAACAAATAGAAAACAATTAGCAACCCACCAACACCTTTCATTCTGATTTTCTTTTCTAGTATTTAAGAGGCCTATCTAAAATAGAATTTGGCTAGCAATCTCTAAGGCAGACTCAATCTATAAAAGACCAATTAATATGCATAAAATGTGTGAAATTAAACAATTCTGAATAAGATCGAGGTTTCACAATATCAAAATAGGAGGGGAATTTCTATGTTTTGTGATAGAAAAATAATCAGTAGCACACTTTTAGTTGGTGTGATGGTTAAGTTCTGTGTCAACTTGGCCAGGTCATGGTGTTCAGTTGTTTGGTCAAGCAAGCACTGCCCTGATTGTTACTGTGAGGACACTTGTGGACTTAAGTCATCAGAAAGTTGATTGCATCTAATGGCTAATTACATCTAAAATCAACTGAGGAGATTGCATTCAATAATGAAGGTAGCATAATTCAATCATTTAAAGGCTTGAAAAAGAGAAGAGATTATTTCAGCAATTGTAAGAGAGAATTTCCATCTCTACTTCAGCTGGCCAGCTTCTCCTAGGGAATTCATCAAAAATCTTAATCAGAAATCCCAGTTTTCAGCTTGCCCTGTGGAGTTTGGCCTTGCTCATCCCCACAGTCACATAAGAAAATTCTTATTAAAAATTTCATAATATTTACATAATATGTATCCACTGTCAGTTCTGTTTTCCAACAGAACCCTTACTAATACACTTGGATAACTGAAAATAGAGTAAATCTGTTCCATACATAATAGTTGGAAGAACATTGTTCCCCTTCTACTGTGTGCCTTCTGTCATAGAAAAGCAGTATCTGTAAAATTAGAAATTTTCTTCCATCATAGGCAACTTCTAACATGGCCACAATGACCCCTCACATTGGTATCCCCAATCTTATGTTATCTTGCTATTATCCTTGAGAACAGACTAGATTTAGTGACAATAATATATATTCTAGTGAATGAATGAATATAATATGGCAGAAGTAATAAGATGATAATTCACAGATTAGATTATAAAAGACTGTAGTTCCACCTTGGTTGTGCTCAATATCTATTGTTTTAGTCAGCTAAAGGGGTGCTGATGCAAAGTATCAAAAATCTGTTGGCTTTTGTAAAGTGTATTACTTGGGGTAAAAGCTTACAGTGACAATGCCCTAAAGAGTCCAACTCAAGGTACCATAAGAGATACCTTCTCACCAAAGTCAGTAGCCATTGTTGAAGCAAGATGGCAGGCGATCTCTGCCTGGTCTCTCCTTCCTTCTTCCTCATAAGGCTCCATGGTCCCAGCTTCTTCCAATCTCAGATATAGGCTGGCATAGGACTTTTTTCTTTCTGGGCTTTCTCAGCTGTTTAGCAGCTCTGTTCTCTTCAGCTGCAAACTAGCAGGCAAATGGCTCATCTCTTTCCCGGGCTTTAGCTGTTTGAACCTTCTCCTTTCTTTCATGTGGCAGGACCGAAATGACCAAGTCCTCTCCTTTTCCATGTGACTTCTTGAGTAGGTGTCCACTTATATCAGCCCACCAAGGGACAGGGACTCAAAGCTGAGTCATGCCCTACTGATGTGGTAGAATCAAAATCATAATATTTACTGGTAATATAATCAAAGACATGTCAGCTGAATCTAATGCATTCAAAGTTTATCACACCCATAGGAACAGACCAATTTAGAAACATAATCCTTCTTTTTCTTGGGATTAACAAAAATGATCTCAAACTGCAACAACTATGGAGCTAGGCAATGAGTTAGAACGAGGCAGTGAGTAGTTTACTGGAAGAACATTAATGGGAGCATTAGTGAAGGCCTACATTTCCTTGAATAGTCAGTCAGTAGCATTTTAGACTTTAGGGATGCTGTGGTTGAAGGCTAAAATAAATGTGAGAAAAAATGTTTTGGAAATTGGAGGAAGGGACATGATTGTTATATTGTGGCAAAAAGTTTAGCAACACTGCTCCTAAAAAATATATATGGAGAATAGAAAATATACTTTATGATCAGGTGGCCAACTAAGGAGAATTTCAAGCACTATATTGAAGATTCTGCTTAGTTTCTTCTTTCTGCTAACAGGAAAATGTGTGAAAACAACGATATATTGAGTGGAAGGATTTTGAAGAAAAAGAAATAAAAAAGAATCGTTGTTAAATGCCTCAGTCTCTCCAAATAGCAAAAAATGCTAAAATTAAGATAAGGCTTGTAAACAAAGATCAAACTCAAGACACTTCCAGGATAATATTGTTAAACTATGAAATGAAGGATTTGACCAAAAAAATGTTATGACTTCAGAAAGCTCAAAAGTGCTTAACATAAGTGGATGACAATCCAATGGGCTGAACCTGTGGGGCTTGACACATACATACTGGAAGTTAGTGGGCAATGCCTACCTGAAGTTGGGACACCAGGCCTCTTGGTGACGTTCATAGGATAACTTTGAGGAGTCCTGACAACTCCTATATATCAGGAAGGGGAACAAGTAGGATGGAAGGTATGGGTAAGGCTCTCAGATCAATGGGAAAGAGGTGAGGCTACAGGTCTATGCAAGAGAAAGCCTGGGAGATTTTAGAATTAAAAGGTAAGTTATTACAAGTAGACCTAGAAAAGTGTCTTACATGGGAGAGGGTGACACGACCACCTTGCCAGGACTAGTTACCACCTTCTGTTACTGTTTTCTGGAGATTTGACCTGGAAGCAACCTGTAAGGAAAATGACTTTGTCCAGCTGAGACAAGCAATTGCCGTATCAGGTAGCCTGACTGACTGCTGGATCTGCCATCCAACCCCTGGCTTCTTCTCCTTTATTTGCTGAATCACTCAAGGAGCTGATTTTCCTTGTATCATATTTGAACTAAAACTAGGAAATCCTTCATTTACTTCCTGGACCAAAGATTATGGCACAACTTCTGGCTGTGTACTCTTCTTCTCCAAACCCTTTGCCAACTTCTTGGGATATAATGAAACTGGCAAATGGCTCAAAAAAAGTCGAGCTTCAGGGTAATATTCAATGACTCAAAATTTCCTACAAAGAAGATGTGTCTCAAAAATTCAAATAGGGCTTTTGGGAAGCTTAACAGCATTATCAGTCTTCTCAGAAAAGCCAGAGGTCTTATGTTTAAAAATATTCACATATATGGTGCTGTGGCTTTTGTATAATGAAGTGAAGTTCAATGAGATTCATTGCAGAGCCATAATGTTCTAAGTTTGGATATGCAGAAACATTGCCAAGTCATCCAGAAGAAACAGAGACCACATAGAATACAGAAAGATCTTTGGTCCTTCAGAATTCTGACTAGAAGCAGTCTGAGAGAGTTGCTTAGCTGAAAACATCTGCTTCCCTTCAGGAAAAGTGAAAGATGACACAGAAGGTAGAATCAAGAGCCCAGAAGTCTGAAATTAGAACCATGGAGGAATATTTCCAGGCCTTGAGACATAAAAATCAAAGAATTTTTAAACAATTTCATGGTTGGATTTCAGAATTACTATAGACCACTGAATTCCTTGTGTTTCCCATTTCCCAAATTTGTATAAGGATGTCTGTATACCATGCTACTCATATTATTGTATGCTGGGTGTGTGAGGGACAGATAGCTTGTCTCTGTAGTTTCATAGATTTATAGAGCCAGAGGAACTGTATTAGAGAAACTATATTTAAGGAACCACAGTTCAGGAATTTCATCCACAACCAAACCAGATTTATTTGATGATATTCTAGACTTTGAGCTGATGCTATAACAGAATGAAAGTTTAGATACCTTAGGAAGGGATCTTATATTTTTCGTGTGGGATGGATGTGAATTATTTGTAGACAGAAGGTAGACTGTGGTAGGTAGATTCTTGAAAGGACTGCTGTGATTACTGCCTACCGATGTCCATGCTCTTTTGTAAACCTCTCCCATAGAGTGCAGGCTGATTTGAATGAATGCTTTCTAAACAATATTTATGCCAGAATTGATCATATATTACTTCTGAAGATAGGGGATAAGACTGTTGGCCTGTCTTGGTTCTTCTCATTCTCTTACTCTCAACTGAATACTTGCTCTGGGGGAAGCCACATCCATGTCATGAAACAAAACTGTGAAAAGGGCCATGTGTCAAGATATCAATGTCTGCAAACATGAAAACAACCAAATGACTGGTTTGGGGAGCACAGAGCACCACTCAGCAACCCCATGTCAGACCTTTGATGAGACTTCAGCCTCATTCAATACCTGAACTTCAATCTCATGAAAGTACTTAGCCATAGATATCCAACTAAGACATTTACATGCCTGACCCACAGAAACTGTGAGAAAATAAGTGTTTGTTTTTATCAGCCCCTTGGTTTTGGGGATTTGCTGTACATCAATAGATTAGGAGAATAACTTCCATTGACATTCATTTGGAAACTCTAAGTCCAAAAATCATTCCACACTATCATTGGATGAATAATAGTTGTACACATTGAGAAGCAAAGCTTCTATGAAGAAGATTTTTAAATATCATGGCAATAAGTAGATTCTGGATAACTATAAATGCTGCAGAATTTTAATTTAATGAATTTTGTGAGT
The DNA here is from genome assembly GCA_029593785.1 of Cabassous unicinctus. Lineage (NCBI taxonomy): Eukaryota > Metazoa > Chordata > Mammalia > Cingulata > Chlamyphoridae > Cabassous > Cabassous unicinctus. Next base: position 7,008 of record JAQZBX010005154.1, read on the forward strand.
TAACAAATGGAAATGAACCAAACAATAAAGGTAGAGGAAAATCCAATTCTAGACTAACAGAACTGAATTAGTGAAAGTCTTTATGAAACCTATGTCAATATAGTCTTCATGGCTACTGAAATAAGATCAATGTTTGTTTGATAAGAGGAGAATGATCAAGGTATATAACAATGTACTCTCTTTTCCACCTAACTCACAATATGTCCCTCCCTTCACTTCACCCCTGAAAAAAAAATACACCACTGACTACATTTTTTCAAAGATTCCATCAATTAACAAACAAACAAAACTACATGGATTAGTCAAGTATATGCAACAGCAGCAAGGAACATAAATATACTTTTGAAGACACAAAATGCATATATCTGTGAAAATATTTTAATTTTGAAATCAAGTGAAGTATTTGGAGACTATTTTCTCATAAAGGCTTAAAAATAAAAGCCACAATTATAGTAGAGGTTCATATGAAACAAACTTGGGATATTAAAACAGCTTACAGAGGTAAAATGGAAGGAAATTAACAGAAGAAGCAATGTCACAGAAATTAAAATGACAATACCCATAATAAAATATTTATGGCAGGAAGTAAAGAGTAATATATTTGAAGCAAATGAAATTGGCCCTTTTGGGGGACATTGGTAATTTTCTGAGAAATAATAAAAAGAGTATAGTAAGCGGTAAACTTTGATATAAGATATGATATACAGAGAGAAGAGAAGACACACATCAAAATAAGAATTATATATTGTATTAAGGTTGAATAAGCAATAAGTAAAATTGAGGAATTATTAAAATAAAAGTAAACCTAAAAAAATCAAGGCAAAAAAATCAATAAGTAGTAATATATAAGTAAACATAATGTAAAAGTGGTGACTTTTTAGCTTGTAAGATAAAAATTCTACCAATTTATATACAGACATCCAGAGATTTATGAAGAAATACATCAGTTTTGCCCAGAAAATTCTACTTCTAAATTAGAAAGCAACAGAAAAATATCTACAGAGCTTTGAGATAAAAAAGTTTTTTGATCACAAAATTAAAATTGAGTTAGATTTTCCTTCATATTGAAGACAACCAAATTACATTCTGAGATATTCAGAGTCTCAAATTACAAGCACATCATTAAATTCAAATATAACTGCATATATACATATATATGCAACACAAGTTCTTGAAAAAATTCTTACTAATATAGTTAAAACAACAGAGTTGTGAATAAATCTGAAGTTCTGACAACAAAAATAAAGATTTCCTATTTTAAATATAGCACCATAATTTCAAATGAGTTAAATATAAAGACCAGAATATATTAAGTTACCAAATATATTTAGAAAACTGTATAGAATTCAAAAAGATTATTATTGAACAAGATATTAAAGAATGCAGAGATAATATACTAAATTTTTTCCATAGGCATAATTAAATTAAATAGCATGGAATATGAAGAATGCTCTAAACAGTAAATCTCTCATCATATATATGTCAAGTCAAAACAAATAACTTCCTGTTATACTATCAATAATCAGAAAAATATAAGATGAAGTATCTCATAAGAGTAACTAGTAATTTTTAATATAAGATATAACTTCAAAACAATCTAAAAAGTATAGCAAACAACTATGCAAACTATAGTTTACAAGAATTTCATATTGCAAAACAAAATATAAAGAATAGAAATGAGAGAAATAAAAGGAATATATAAAATAAATAACTATGACAAATGTAAACTTAAACATGTACAATATGGTAACAAAATCTCCACTGCTTTTCAAAACATCAGATTGTGTTATTTTACAACCTCTTTTCTACCTGCTAGCTGCATAATCTTGGGCAAGGTAATTAACTTCTCTCTCTGTTTATAGTGCACAAAATATATGAAAAAGTAAAATTATGAAACAAGGTCAGTTTATTATTTTCTTATATATATGCAGATATATAAGATTATGCATATTATATATGCATATGTGAGTTTATACATATGTATATACAAAATATATACATAATGTACATATTTTTGCTTATATACATGTGTATATACATATGTATAAACTCACATAATGTACATATTTTTGCTTATATACATGTGTATACATGTGAGTTTATACATATATATATATACATATGTATAAACTCACATAATGTACATATTTTTGCTTATATACATGTGTACATATATATAGTTGTGTATCCTATATACATATATTTTCACAGATCTCTAACATACAGGATATCAGGGAATTATGAAAGAAAATATTTGAATATTCCTTTTCATTCTCTATCACTGAAACTAATTTTAATAAGGTAACTAATGTCCTCCATTCCGGGAAATAATTATATTTAGTTATTTTCTTCTTGACAATTTAAACACATTATTTAAAATTTGCTGCTCCCACCTTTTTAAAATACTCTCTATTCACAACCTTTAGACCATCAAAATCTAATCTAATCATCATCAGTCTTCTTGTTTGATACATTTCTCTTTACATGTGGGAGGCTAAATATCTGAAGATCCTGAATTCTCTCTCTAAACTTTAATTAGGTAATCTCCTTTATTTTCATGACATTTTAGATCCTGTACCTGCTGGTAATTCTCTCATTTAGTTCTCACTCATGCTTCTACTCTGATCTTCACACTATCTCACCCAACTGCCAGAGGGATATCCCTATATTATCTGAAACTTTAATGTTCAAAACTAACCTAATGAATTTTTCCTTCCATTTGACAGAATAGACTAGGGTATGAGATAGTAAGGAAAAAAAAAAGAAAAAAAAAAACCATCTCAGTAGATTGAAAGGGTAAACAACGGTTTCTTTGCCATGCCACATGTGATTCTGGGACTCAGCCTTACAAAATAGTCACAATCTTAAATTTACGAATTAGCTGTTCTAGTGGGACAAGAGACCTCTAGAATGTTTTACTTTGGCAATTAAATACCCCGGATGGTCTGGAATTTATACAGCTCTGCTGGCTCCAAACAATCAAAAGAAGTTTAGGAAATATAATTATACTTTGTACATTGAAGCAGTAGACCCAAAAATGTTTGGCAAATAACACTAATTTTACTATTCATCCCAAATCTACTTTTTCAGCTTAACGTTCCTTAGAAAACAGTACCCATTTAGTCACAAAAGCCTGGGTAGCATCTTTGCACCCCCATTGTCCTTCTCTTTCCATAGACAATCTGTCAGGAAGTTGTTCTCAAATATTTCCAAAATATTCCATATTTGTTTTCATATTTATGTACCAAATCAATTCTTTCCTCCACTATTCCATTCAGATCACCAACATCTTTGAATCTGATTAGTGCAATTTGCTTATACTTGAACTTCTGAATTTTATCTTGACTCAATCACCTACCTTCCCATATAGCTTGAAGAGAGAAATTTGAAAATCAGACTGTATCATGTCTTTGAATTGTTTAAGTCTTCTTGGACTTCCAGTTGGTATCTTATAATAAAGTCATATTTTTTTAATGAATATAAGTTCTAAATTCTGGTTACAGCTCAGATGTAGAGAAATGTAAAGATGTGGCTCCAACAATAACAATAAGAAAAAAAAATACTGAAGTAATCCATCATGGACTCACAAGAGAAATGACATCATGGGGAAAATTGCCATTCCAAACTTTCTAACAAGGACATGCAGGAAAACACAGGGCTCAGGCAATTTCAAAAGGAATATTAGAGAGAATCCTGAAAAAGCTGCCCCTTCAGTGTCGAATGGGGTAGGGAAACTCAAATCACTGCTATAAAATGTTCAGAATAATTATCCCTATCTTTAGAGAAGAAAAAGGTTAATATTCAAGGGTAATTTATCAAAGCCTGCAGCTGTAGGGAAATAGTAGAATCATTCCAACTGGAGGAAAATGTAACAGATTATGACACTGAATAGTAGTTTAGACCCATTATCCTTCTATCACCTAAGTAACAAAAGCTTTCTCTGCAGGGATTCAAAACATTAGCCTGAGGACATGAGCGAATACACACAGCTGCTGAGGAAAGGAGACAGGAGGGGAAAAAGAAGGTCCACCAATGGAGCAAGGACAAGACTTCTTGTGAAAGCCAAACCTCTAAGACCCAAAACCAATATAGGTCTCAGTAAGAGTAAGGAGAACTTCAGAGAATTCTTCCCTTTATCACTTCTGGATAATGACACTAACAGACTTTGATTGAAAATAACAGGGAATACCGGGAGGGAGAGCTGCAAGGTACAGATTTTCTTTGGGAAGGAGCACAAAGAGAAGACATAATACCAAGCAGGGAGATCAAAATGCAGTTTTGTTAGAGGAATTTGAAGCCCCTTGTACCCATAGCAACAAAAAACTTCACTTTTAGTAACCATAGCAACAGCAAAATCTAAACATAGCCTACCTCTTGAATAGATTAAGAAAAATCCCCACACTAAAGCTAAGAGGAAGAGAACACAGCTTCTTTCCCAAGCAGTCCATAAATTTTTATTACCTCAGCATCTCATGTCTTATAAAACATGTCCAGTTTCACAATAAATAAATAAGCATTTAAAAGTACAAGAAAGAAGCATTCTAAAGAAAAAAATCAATAATCAGAACCAGAAAAAAGTGACTCAATATTGGAATTATCAGAAATGGAATTTAAAATAACTATGACTAATATGTTAAATTCACTAATGGAAAGGGTATATAACATGTAAATTCATATAGATAAAGCCAGCAGAGAAATGGAAAGCATAATAAAGAATAAAATGTGAATGCTATAAATTAAAAGCAAAGCACAGAAATGAAGAATGTTTTTGAAGGGCCAATTGGAGACCTGACACATCCAAGGAAGGAATTCATGGACATGATGATGATGCATCAATTAAAAATTATCAAATGTAAACTGCAAATAGAAAAAAAAGAGGACCAAAAAACCAACATACAAAGAGAGCAGAGCTTTTAAGAGCTGTAAGACAATATTAAACTTGTGACATATATGTAATTGATATGCCAGAAAAAGAAGATAGAATGGGGCAGAAGATTAATTTGAAGAAATAATGACTGACGGTCTTCCAATATTCATGATAAAAACCAAACCACAAAACCAAGAAACTCAAAAACAATAAAATAAGATCCAAAATAGGCACACACATATACCCCCTCCCTACTCATATCATAATCAAACTGCTGGAATGGAAGATAAAGAGAAAATATTGAAGGAGCAAGAGTGAAAAACATCTTAGCTACAGAAGAACAAGGATTAGAAGTATAGCTGAATTCTCATCAGAAATCACATAGGCATGAAAAAGGTGAAATGACGTCTTTAAAGTGTTAAAAGAAAAAGCCTATCAATCCAAAATTCCACATCCAATGAACATATTCTTTAAAATATAGGAAAAATGAAGAATTTCTAAGACAAAATCTGGGAAAATTTATTGTCAGCATACCTGGCCTACACATGTTAAAAATGTTCTTCAGGCAGAAGGAAAACGATGTAGGACAGAAATGGGGACCCAAAGAAAGAAATGAATGTCAGAATGGAATAAGTAAATGGAATCAGTGGAAAAAATTAAGGGAAACATTTTTCTTATTTTTAATTGCTCTAAAAGATAAATAGCTGTTTAAAGCCTTAATAGTAAAAATATACTGAATGTATTGGATGTTTATAGTATGTAGTGTTTAAAAGCAAAAATTACACAAGAGATTGGAAGGAGGAATAGTAAATACATTCTCAAAATGACCTTACCCTACATGTAAAGCAGAAAAAAGGTATAATTTTAATGTGGATTCAGATTATTTAATAATCAGTATTGTAAAATCTTGTTTAAAAGGAAATAATGATAATTTACTAAATGAGACAATATGCAATCCTAAAAATAAAATGTCCAATTAAAATCAGAGAAATATCACTAGAAGGAAAGCTAAAACATGAAACATGGGACTGTATAGCATAGTGGACTCTCATGTAAAAAATGAGTATGGTTAATTGTGCATATATAAGAATGTTTTTATCTGAAGCAGAATAAATGTACATTAATGTTACTAGACATTAATATCAGGGTGATATTTGGGGAAAAATACAACCAAAGCAAACTATAAATAATAGTGTAATAGTAATATACTAGTAATCTTCCATCAATGGTTAAAAAAGGAAATATGCTAAGTGAAAGAAACTAGACAAAAGACACTACATATTGTTTGACTCTATCTATACCAAATATAAATACGAATAAATTAGAGAGACAGAAATGGATTAGCAGTTATTTATGGCAGAGAAAGTATAGAGAGTCTAAGAGATGACTACTAAAGGGGTAGAGTTTTGCTGTTTGTTTTTGTTTTTTATTAGTATTATTATTTTCAGAGTAATGAAAATGCCCTAATATCGATTGAAGTGACAAGCGCACAAGTCTGTGATTATACCAAATGCCATTTATTATACACTTTAGATGGATTGAATGGTTTATGAATATATTTCAATAAAATTGTTTTTTTTTAAAATAAGAGAAAGCAGGAAAAGAAGAAAAATGTAGCAAGGAACAAATGAAAGATAAATGAAAATTCTCCCAATGGGCAGAAAGAACTTTGAACAGCACAGCTAGTTGTTCATTTTGATTGGAAGGAGAAATTGCTAGAGGCATGGGTCTATAATAATAGGTAGGGTATGGCCAATGTTTAGACTAGATGGTCAGAGATTTTGAATGGACTGTAAACAAAAAGGAACTTGTGCTTGGTGATTTAGGATGCTCTCAAGCTATTCAGATTGCAAAGGATGGTAAAATTCCTTATTTGGGAAAGATGTTTTTAATTATGTTAAGGAACTTGAAACCATCCTGGGTTACCTGGTCTCTCCCTTACTCAAGGATGAGTATTCTTATTTGAGAAAGAAGTGGATGAAGACCAAGAAAGAGAAGATAAGTTCTTTGGAAGATGGAGGTAGAAACTGGAACTATGTAAAAACAAGACAAGGAACACCCAGAGCCACCAGAAGCTGAGAAAGGCAAGGAATTATTATTCTGCAGAGACTTCAGAGGGAGCATAGCCATGCTGACACCTTGATTTTAGACTTCTGACCTCCAGAATTGTGAGAGAATAAATATTGGTCTTTTATGCCACTAATTTTGTGGTAATTCATTACAGAAGCCCTTTGAAACTAATATAACCCTTCCCCTGAAAAATGTAGCATTTACATATAAATCAAATTAAACATCAGCAGAATCTACATGTGGACAACTATACAAAACCTCTGAAATATATAAAATGAAATCTAAAGAAATGATTATATATACCATGTCCAAGTGTTGGAAGTCTTATCATTAAGGTGTCAGTTCTTCCCGATTTGCTTGTTGCATATCTGATTTTTGAATCTATATATCAAATTACCCTATTTTTAAAGTTATCATAAAGCTACAGTAATCAATACAGTGTAGTATATTCAAAAGTATAGGCATGTAGAGCAATGGAACAAAATAGACAACCCAGGAATAGGCTTACACTAAAATAGTCAACTGATATTAGGCAACCTGCAAAGACAATTCAATGGAGAAAGGATCATCTGTTCAACAAATTGGACTAGAAAAATTTGACGCCTATATGCAGAAAAAAACTGAAACTAAATTCATACCACACACCTTATACACAGATTAACTAAAACAAAACCATAAATCTACATGAAAAATGAAAAACTATAAAAATTCTAGAAGAAAATGACATGAACTTTGATTTGGCAATGAGTTTTTAGATAAAGAATCAAAATAGAGAAAGAAAAATATATAAATTTGATTTATAAAAAGTTAAAATGCTTACTCTGGAATGGATACTGTTAAGACAATGAAAAGACAAGCCATGAATGACGTGGACAAAATATTTGAAAATCACATGCCTAATACAGATTTATATATAAAAATATTTAAATAACACTGAAAACTCAACACAAAGATAGCCAGAAACTTAATAAAGAAATGAGTAAAGAGACTGAACAGACACTCTAACAAAGAAGTATATAGATGCAAAGTAAATACATGAAAAGTACATCAACATCACTCATCATCATTGTAAACCCACTGTATACCTCTTAGTAGCCTAAAAGACAAAACCTGATAACATCAACTGCTGGCAAGGATGTGGAGTAACAGAAAATCTTACTCATTGCTGGTGGGAATGCAAAATGCTACAGCCCCTTTTGAAGAGAATTAGGCACTTTTTTATGCTATTAAATACTGACCAAGTAATCCGATTCCCAGACATTTATTCAAGAGTACTGAAAATTTATGTTCTCATAAAAACATGTTTGTGACTATTTCTAACAGTTTTAAAAGTAGGTAACAAAACAAGAAAGTAACAAAGTTGTCCTTCAGAAAGTGAAACAATAAGAAAACTGTTTTACAGTATTCTTATCGTAGTGGAGTAAAATATTCAGTGATATAAAAGGGACAGGCAACTAATTCACACAACTACATGGATGAATCTTAAATTCATTTTTCTAAGCAAAGGAAGCCAGGTCCAATGATTTGCGTGACTACATTCATAGGAAATTCTGGAAAAGACAAAACTGAAGAGATAGTACACATATAAGTAACTGAAAAGAGTTGAGTGAGGGAAAGTATGGTTGACTGCAAAGGGAATAAATATGTAGTCCAGAAATAGTTGCATTGTCATACGGTCAGCTAATTTTCCAGAGTTATCAGTGTGATTAAATTGTTACAAGGTAGTCTTTTCAACAAATGATCCTGGAATGTCTGGATATCATATGGAAGAAATTAACCTCAAACCTTAGCCCACAGCATATGCAAAAATTAACTTAAAATAGATCATAGACATTAACATAAGTGCTAAAACCTTAAACATTTTAGAATAAAATGCATATATGTAAATTATTGGTAATGTTGGATTAGACAAATATATCTTGAGTTCACAATGAACCAATCATTAAAGAAAGAATTTATAAGGTACACTTAAAGAAATTAAAAACATTTGCTCTTTGAAATACATCAAGAAATTGAATGTTTAAGCCATAACCTTGGAGAAAATTTTTGCAAACCTATATCTGACAAAGTGCACATATCCAGCATATGTAAAGTATTTTTACAAATCAGTAATAAGAAGAAAAAAGAACCAAATTAAAATAATAATAATAATAGCACAGAGATTTCTCTCCCTATATGCCCTCCTGATCTCTGGCTTCCTCTATATACCAAGCTCAGCCACTTCAGGGAAGAAAAAACAACTGAGTATGCTGGGGAACTTAGTGTTATGGAGAAACTCAAACCATTATTTGAATGACATTCCTATTAGCTTAACCAAGAAGTATATCTGAAATATCAAGGGATGGCACCAACTCCTTCACTTCCAAAGTAAAACACCAGTCAATACCTCTGGGTGTCCTCCTCAATCATATTCTCAGTCTTTGCATGGAACAGACGAATGTGACGTGATTGATGGTGTAGCCAAAAAGGACAGGTTGGATTGACTTCTCTCCAGCAGTCCCTTCAGGTAAAAGAACTAGACCCAGCTATTTTAACTGAATAGTTTACCTGAGATCTACCAGCCAGCTAGTGATGTCAGCATTAAGCACTGTCATCGTTTGCCCTTTGACTTATTTAGGCCTTACTTGGGGATCTCCAACAATTGCAAACACACACATACCTTTAGCAATGTACTTCTTTTGTAGAATTCAGGCTTTAATTTGTTGCCCTCCCCTAATATACAGTGATTTACACTTTAGTGGTGGTCATAAGAGTTCTGAATATGTTTAATGAAACAACACCTCACCCTGGAATGAATTCAGATCAGCCTAAACTCACTAGCCAGAGTTGCTACGGATGATGGAATTTTCATACATTTCCTCCTTGTGTACAAAGACGAAGTCTATGTAATCACTAATATATTCTGCTGTTATTAGATTATGTTCTTGGGCCAAGTGGAAAAGACAATGTAAAGACTTAAAGAAAAAGCCACCAGGATTTCTAAGACAGAACATGATGGTTTATGGGATTTGTCACTTGAGACCTTAAGAGCCATGGCTAAGGTCAAAACTGGGATTTGGACTCTTCCTGCTGATTTTAGATCTGTTGATAGTAGCCTGAATTATATGATTCAGGAGACAAATCAAAAGGGTTTGACCTCAGACTCTGTTGGTTAGATTAAATAAGAATGGCTGGGAAGCAGATGTGGTTCAAGCAAGTGGGTGTCTGCCTAACACATGGGCGGTCCTGGGTTCGGTTCCTGGTGCCACCTAAAGAAGGCAAGTAAGACAGTGAGCTGATATGAAGAGCCGACATGGCGAGCTGATGCAATGAGATGATGCAACGAGATGATGCAATGAGGAGACACAACAAGGAAACACAATGAGAGACACAACATGCAGGGAGTGGATGTGGCTCAAACGATTGGGCACCTCCCTCCCACATCGGAGGTTCTGGGTTCAGTTCCTAGTGCCTCCTGAAAAGAAGATGAGCAGACACAGAGAGCACACAATGAGCAGACATAGAGCACAAACAAGGGCGGGGCGGGGATAAATAAATAAAATAACTCTTAAATATATACGTATATATATAACAGTGGCTGATGAGTGGCATATTTATAGAAAAATTCATTAGAACTCAAGGCAAGGCAGAACCTAAATTTAGAAATCCTTGACAGACAATTGTCCATGATCCTCTCCCATTTCTGCATGCCTTCTAAACAAAGGCTTTGAAGTTTTTGTTCCAGACTATCTTTTCAAGGGTATTACTATATAAATAACTGTCTCTGGCAAAGAAGTAGAATAGTTTACTAACCAGCATATTAAATATATAATATATTATATTTAAATATTAAATACATAACCTCTGGAGAAAAGGCAGACTCTGTAAGAGTTTGGGGTTTCCTAAATTCAGGGTTCCTCTTCTGTACTTCAGTGTACTATGTGTACAAGAGTCACTTAGGCATCGATGTGTTTCCATGTGGTAATATGAGCTCAAGGAACCAGTGCAAATAATGCCACTCTGGCAATTGCTATTGCTGTGCAAAACTGAGTCCTTTTTCTCTGACCCTATAGACTCATATTTTCTCCCATCGTCTCTGAAATCTATGGTATTGCAATTAGTATAGTATCTCAGACCATTCACAATTATTACACACAGTTGAAAGAATTGGTCAAAACACAAGGTACTTAGATGAATGCAAAATTAAAAACAGAAACACAAACTTGAACTTTAGTTAATTATATGCAGGATAAACTATTTAGGAACATTATACTAGTGTATGCTATTTACTTTTAAATGTGTCAAAAATTAGTTACATCTATCAATGGATGGATGAAGGGATGATAGATTGGTAAATAGTAATGTGATTTGGGCAGAATCTAGGTAGTTACTAAATTGATTGTCACTGGAAAATTTATTCCTCTTTAGTCTCTGAAATTTTTCATAATAAAATGAAAGAAAAAGTAATTGAAGAGTTGTCTATGATAATGTACTACTAAAATTTAGCAAAGCCTTAGGATAACTGTTAGAAAATAATCTGTCAGAAGTATTTAAAATGTTTAAAGGTTCTGAATGGTTTATTCCAGATTTTGGAATATATTATCATAAATACTTTAAAATGCATCTATCATGTAAATCAGCATTTAATAAAAGTTTGATTTTACTTCAGAATATTTTGTAGAAACTTGCTAGGAACTCTGGTTTACACAGTTGCCATACTCCCTTTAAGTGAAGGGGTAGGAAGTAGGAATTATATCTGAATTGCAGAGTTGAGATGGCTTTATAGCTAATTATCATGGAACATCATAGACCTTATTTTATCTGAAATTTAATTTTATTTCAACTTTAATTATTACTGTGATTTTATTATTGAAATAGGAAATCCAATTTAAGTCTTAAGTTCATTCATTATATGGTTAAATTCTGTTAAGAAAAATACTGGATTGCCTTTTGGGAAATAATCAATAGTGGAAAAGGAACCCAGAGAATGACTGCATTAGTTTGGAGGAAAGGTGTACATATACATATCTACAAAGCAGTATTTCAGGTGAACTATTCAAGGTACTTCTTACCACATATAATGATATTTGCTTCATGGTTCTATTTAGATTGTAAAGAGGAATGAAAAACATTCTTAAATGTTCCTTATAAGGATAATGTATTTTCTTGAATCTGATTTGCCCATTGTTTAAGTTATTTCTGTATGTCAAACTGTGTTTTGCATTTTAGTTCCTATGAATAGAGTTCTCTATGTTACTTGCTTCAGTGTACTGATGCGCCGGGTGATTTATCTTCCCTTCTCATATACTGGCGTCCAGCAGTGCTAGATTACCCTTCTGGCACTACAAGTTTCTCACTCTCCATGTAATATATTAATAGGCAAACCAGTTTTAGATGTATAGAGGTGCTGAATACCAACAAACATACCCGCTTTTAAAATTATAACTCTCAGAAGCTATTTTTTCATTGCTAATAGGTTAGACCTTCTTATCTCCAGAGTTATTCATTCTATATGAGCAGTGCTTTTGAAGTGAATTAATTTCAGCCTGTGAAAACAAATACATTGCTCCAAGACATGCTTTATTAACACTGCCTAGTGTGCTGTCACAGTCTTAAGAGCCTGCTGATAAATAAAATGACACCTGATGAATGAAAACACTTCTACATCATTAAAGTGGTCCAACCCGAAGGTGCTTTCAGATAATTTTAAGGCCTGAAAGCTTCTAATTTGTTATAAATAGTTAGGCTGAAATCTAATTGTATAGGCCTAATAATCTATTTTCTGGCTAAATTATAATAAATTTAATAAATAAAAGTGGTACTCTATACACAGAGTTGAACAGTCTCAAGAAAATAAATCAGATATAGATTTCAAAAGCAATTAAAATCAGTAATGAAATTGCACAAGCTGAATTATTTCTCAAGTGTTGTACATAAGTACATACATTAAGATTTATTTAAAACAATTGATTCAGTTACATTTTAAATCAAATGTATCATTTTGAAGAATAAAAATTACATATAAAATTTCTATAATTATTAACATTATAATTCTGGGTTAGAATTTAGGGGAATAAATTCTTTGAATGGATATTAATTAAATCTTAGGTGGAACATAAATTTGACATTGGCAAAAACATTATCTACACAACTAATTCCAAAGCAATATTACTGATATCAAAAAATGCATATTATATAATTCACATTTATAAATTATTTCCAGTGGATAAATATCCAATCAAAGGAATGAAAACGGGCATATGCAAGGATTAAAGATGTCTGTTGATAGGAGGCATTAGAAACAAACCCAAGAAAATAATTTGAAAATTTAGATAAACAGACATTTCCTTGGAAAAACTGTAACTTGACCCAAAAGAACACACTTATGGTCCATTTGAAAAACTCCTGTATCCTTGGCTTTTATGATTAATGAAGGTACATTTAACTCTTTATAAAGCTTTCTTTCTATTTAGCAAAGTCAACAAAATAACCAGAAGCTTGTAATTTTCTATATTTAGTCAAATTCCAGTGTTTTCTGTTTCCCCAAATCCAGGAGACACATATCATAAATGGTGCATTTTTCTATTAAAATCATATTTGGTATATTACAGCACTCCAACAACTACCTTCCTGATGTATTCAAATTCATCAGTTTCATTGTATTCTCTTCATGTGCATTTTAAGGTAAAGTTCATGTGACAGATATATACATTTGTTTTCATAGAATATACATTTGTTTTCCACATTACCCCAGCACCTTGATATTAGTTTGCCATACAACTAATTGTTCCCAAATCACCTAGTAAAAACAGAGCATGTGATTTCTTGTATATATATCTTTGAGCTGGTTTGAGAAATAACAGCTGACTTGCTATAATGACTGCGGAGGAATTATTTTCTAGATCATTTACAAGATTTCAGAGTTAGAAATAAATCTTTGTCATGTGAATTACTTAGAGTTTACCCCTAAATTCTTGATTCAATCCTAAATAATCTTGAATGTGGTGTCATTGGTGGAGTGCTTTTATAAGAAATATTTAAAATATATTGTAATGGCCTAATAGTCAAATGGTGGGAGTGGATAAAACAACAACAACAATAACAAATGAACAAAAAACTGGAAAGTTGGTTCTAACTAAATTAGAAAGTTGGTTCTCATTTTTATTCACTGGGAAAACATTTGGTAAAGCCATAACTGGGGAGGTGGGCCACATGAACAATGAGCATCTCTAGTAGAAAAGTGACTACTGCTATCAATTGGCTGTGTTTGGCAAGTGCTATAAAAACATGAAATAAAAAATATTGTCAGGTCCTCAAAGAAAGAGGAAGGAGAGTTTAGAAGTTAGATAACTTGTTAGAGTTGTAAAAGCTGAGTCCTTCTAGAACAAAATCATCAAGTATGTAAATGAAGATTTGAGAAACAAGTAGATTGATAAAAATGCCTTATGTCAAAGATCAATTTAAGGATGTAGTATTCCAAACACTTATTCCAGCTAAATTCAAACTTGCAGTCATAAAATTAAATATAAACTGTGAGAGTGATAAAATATAGAAATAAATATTTGATAGTGTCTCATAAAGAAGTGTGGGTGTGGTTATTGTCATTTTGAATGCACTGGAAAGGAGAGAGATTGGAATTCTATTGAGTTGATAAAATTGTATTGCCAAAGAAACCATATACCTGATCTAATTAAGCCTTTGTCTTTCAAGACACAAAACAATATTTGACCTCCATCTATCACAATTGAGAAAAGAACTGTATTACTCAGGGTTCTCTTGGGAAACAGAATCAACAGGAGATATCTGTCAATAATATGAGATTTTAAAAGAGTCACTCACGCAACCATGGGGATGCACAAGTCCAGGTTCCACAGTCAGTCTGCAAACCAGGGGCTCCGATGAAAGTCCAATGAAAGGTCCTTGATGAGGTTCTGGGAGAAAATGCCTGTCCAACGACAAGCTGGGAAATTCTCTCTGAATGTTGAAATCACTTCCCTTTTTAAGGCATTCAGCTGATTGGATAAAAGCATCACCCATTGATGATGCAATCTCCCTGATTGATGCAGATGTAATCAACCATCCACACAGTAAACTCACTGCTGATCGAAGTCTATAAATGCTCTTGTATTACAATTAGCACAGTGCTTGCTTGACCAAACACCTGGACACAATTACTTGGCCGAGTTGACACATTAGCCCAACCATCACAATCCACCCCTTGTCAACTCGGCAGTCATGCACATTACCCTAAACCATACTTAGTCTCTAAGTAAAAACAATAACAGACAAGCATAAATATATATTTCCACCTAACAATGTTCAACTGCCCTGCGTACAACCGGAAAGGCATTAATTCCCCACAGAATAGGGTGCAAGTCCTTGGGTAATAGTCATGATTAAACTTGACATCCTTGAATATTATGATGTGGAATTAATACAACTTTTCATATGATAGGGGAAGAAAACAAGAAATTTATTTTGTGTGCATATACAATCATACCCATAATGAAAAAAGGAAGAAGGGTTCATGACTATTACAGTCCTTGTTTCTGTAACTTGTCACGTGATAGAAGTTCATATTTATCACTACCTTCTTCCACTGCCTATTCCATGTTCCCATTACCTTCAGCAAACACTTCAGCTGGCCATGGTTCTTTGCCTGGTGGGGTGACCCAAACTTTCATTCCCAAAGATTCTGGGCCATTGTTAGTCCTGCTTGAATTGGTTTGTTGCAATTTTCCCTTGATTTTAATCACAGGGCATGGCAGTACAAGGAGACGCCCTAGAGGATCTCCTGCATTCCAGGCAAACTCTTCTTTACCCCCATTATGTAGATGTAGTCCTATTTCCCCTTGATAGTCAGGATAAATCACCCCAGCCAGTACAGTAATTCCCTTCTTTGCCTGTTGATTCACAGGTAAGAGGAGCCCAAAGTGGCCAGGTAGCAGTCTTAACCTCCAGTTCAATGGAATCATTGTTATGTTCCCTGGTGGCAGCACTCCTCCTTTTGGGACTAAAACCTGTAGACCAGCAGAGCTTAGGGTTGCAGGGACAGGAAGCAAAACTTTTCACTAGGGGTAATAGTGAGTGGTGCCACTCCCATTTCCACCGCTTGATTCCTGGACCCATGAATCCTGGTTATGGGAGAAACAGCACCATAGAGAGAACACTGATTGAGAGTATACACAGCTTCCTGGAGAACATTGCCCCAGCCCTGCAAGGTATTGCCACCTAGTTGGCACCATAATTGAGTCTTCAAAAGGCCATTCTACCGTTCTCTTAATCCAGCTGCTTCAGGATGATGGTAAGACCAGTGAATTCCATGGGCATGTGTCCATTCCCGCACATCATTTGCTGTGAAATGAGTTCCTTGATCAGAAGCAATGCTGTGTGGAATGCCAGGGCGGTAGATAAGACATTCGGTAAGTCCACGGATGGTAGTTTTGGAAGAAGCATTGCACGCCGGAAATGCAAACCCATATCCAGAGTATGTGTCTATTCAAGTTAAAACAAATCGCTGCCCCTTCCATGGTGGAAGTGGCCCAATGTAGTCAACCTGCCACCAGGTAGCAGGCTGGACACCTCGAGGAATGGTACTATAACGGGGGCTGAGTGTGGGTCTCTGCTGCTGGCAGATTGGGCATTCAGCAGTGGCTGTAGCAAAGTCAGCCTTGGTGAAGGGAAGTCCATGTTGCTGAGCCCATGCATAACCTCCATCCCTACCTCCATGACCACTTTGTTCATGAGCCCATTGGGCAATGACAGGAGAGGCTGGGGAAAGAGGCTGAGCATTAGCCACAGACTGGGTCATTTTATCCACTTGATTATTATACTCTTCCTCTGCTGAAGTCACCCTCTGGTGAGCATTCACTTTGGACACAAATATGTTCATGTTTTTGCCCACTCAGAAAGTTCTATCCACATAGCTCTTCCCCAGACCTCCTTCTCACCAATTTTCCAATCTTGTTCCCTCCACGTCCCTGACCATCCAGACAAACCATTGGCAACAGCCCATGAATCAATGTACAAACATACCTCTGGCCATTTCTTCTTCCAAGCGAACTGAACAACTAGATGCACTACTTGAAGCTCTGCCCACTGGGAAGATTTGCCTTCACTGCTATCCTTCAAGGATTTCCCAGAAAAGGGCTGTAGTGCCACAGCTGTCCACTTTCGGGTGGTACCTGTGTATCGTGCAGAACCATCTGTAAACCAGGCGTGAGTTTTCTTATCCCCAGTCAACTGATTGTAAGGGACTCCCCAAGAGGCCAAAGCTGTGGGCTGGGAAAGAGAAGGTAACATGGCACGGGTGGTGACCATGAGCATTTGGGCTACTTCCTCATGTAACTTACTTGTGCCTTCAGGACCTGCTAAAGCCCTATCTCATATATAACACTTCCACTTTATTATGGAGTGCTGCTGTGCATGCCCAACTTTATGGTTTGGTGGGTCAGACAATACCCAGCTCATGAAAAGCAACTCAGGTTTCATGGTAACTTGATGACCCATGGTTAAGCACTCAATCTCTAATAAGTCCCAGTAGCAAGCCAAAAGCTGCTTCTCAAAAGGGAAGTAGTTATCTGCAGAGGATGGCAAGGCTTTGCTCCAAAATCCTAAGGGTCTGCGTTGTGATTCCCCTATAGGGGCCTGCCAAAATCTCCAGATAGCATCTCTATTTGTCACTGAAACTTTCAGCACCATTGGATCTGCTGGATCATATGGTCCAAGTAGTAGTGCAGCTTGCAGAGCACCCTGGACCTGTTGCAGGGCTCCCTCTTGTTCCAGTCCCCAATCAAAACTAGCAGCTTTTCTGTTCACTGAGTAAATGGGCCGGAGTAACACACCCAAATGAGCAATGTGTTGTCTCCAAAATCCAAAGAGGCCAACTAAGCAATGTGCCTCTTTCTTGGTCCTAGGAGGGGCCAGGTGCAACAACTTATCCTTTACTTTAGAAGGGATATCTGGACAGGCCCCACAGCACTGGACACCTAGAAATTTCACTGAGGTGGAAGGACCCTGTATTTTTGTTGGATTTATCTCCCATCCTCTCTCATGCAAATGCCTTACCAATAACTCTAGAGTCTTTGCTACTTCTTGCTCAGTAGGTTCTATCAACATGATATCATCAATATAATGGACCATTGTGATGTCTTGTGGGAGGAGGAGACGATCAAGGTCCGTGTGGACAATATAAAGACATACAGCTAGAGAGATGATATACCCCTGAGGCAGGAGAGTGATGGTATACTGCTGGCCTTGCCAGTTGAAAACAAGTGGTCCTTACTAATGGCAATTGAGAAAAAAATCATTTGCCAGATCAACAGCTGCATACCAGGTACCAGGGGAAGTGTTAATTTACTTAAGTAATGATACCACATCTGGGACAGCAGCTGCAATTGGAGGCACCACCTGGTTAAGTTTATGATAATCTACTGTGATCCTCCAAGATCCATCTATTTTCTGCACAGGCCAAATAGGAGAGTTGAATGAGGATGTGGTGGGAATTACCATCCCTGCATCCTTCAAATCCTTGATGGTGGCACTAATCTCTGCAATACCTCCAGGAATCCAGTATTGACTTTGATTTACTATTTTGCTAGGCAGGGGTAGTTCTAGAGGCTTCCACTTGGCCTTTCCAACCATAATAACCCTCACTCCACAAGTCAGGGATCCAATGTGGGGATTCTGTCAGTTACTGAGTATGTCTATTCTAATTATGCATTCTGGAACTGGAGAAATATACACAGAATGGGTCCAGGGACCCACTGGACCCACTGTGAGACGGACCTGAGCTAAAACGCCATCAATCACCTGACCTCCATAAGCCCCTACTCTGACTAGTGGACCATAGTGACGTTTTGGGTCTCCTGGAATTAATGTCACTGCTGAGCCAGTGTCTAATAATCCCCAAAATGCCTAATCATTTCCTTTTCCCCAATGCACAGTTACTCTGGCAAAAGGCCATGGGTCTCCCTGGGGAAAGGTGGAAAGAAGATTACCAGTATACATTTTTGGCAGTTTAACAGGATCCTTCCCCAAGGGGACCTGGCTTTCTCCTCATTCAAGGGGCTCTGGGTCTGTAAACTGTCTCAAGTCTGGGAATTGATTAAGGGGCCGTGATTCTCTGCATCTGTAATTTGAGTTAGGATTTTGTTCACTTGACCTAGAACTCTTCTGCTTATACAGATCCCAAAGAAATTTAGTAGAATGCCCATGTATTTCACTTCTAGGTACCCCATGATCTATTAGCCAACACCATAACTCCATGCAACTCAGACTATTCTGTTTGCTGTTTTGAATCTGTCTTTCATTGTGGTAGCCACGCCCACCTTGCCTTTGGTGATTAAGTGCCAATACCTGACTTTTACCGCACCGAGATCTGATCATCCCCATAATGTTTAAGGATTCCAATTCCATTACAGCTCCCCCTACAGTAATATATGGACTGCAGAGAAGAGCAACCACAGAGCACTTCAGAGAAGATGGAGTTAGTCTTACAAATTTATTCCTCACAGTTCTAGTTAAAGGTGTGTCCTCTGGACATTCCTAGGGTGGGTGGGCAGTTCTCAAATGGTAAATCCATTCTAGCATTCCAGTCTCTCTAAGCCTTTGAATCCCCTCATCTACTGCATACCACGGAATTTCAGGCATCTCACCATCAGACATGCTAGGCCATCCTTTGGTCCATGCTTCAGTCAGCCACCCAAACAAACTATTAGAGCCCTTTCTATCCCCTTGAGCTACAGTGTTGAATCCAGAAATTCTGCTTCGTGGGCCCATATCAATAAATTCAGCCTGATCCAACTTTATATTCCTTCCACCATTATCCCATACCCTTAGTATCCATTCCCACACATATTCCCCTGATTTCTATCTATATAAGTTGGAAAACTCATGCAGTTCTTTCAGAGTATAGCATACTTCCTCATGGGTCACACTTTGTATTTCACCTTTGGGAGCTTGTTGTGATTTTAGTCTAGTGATGGGTCTCAAAAACAAGAGGAGTGGGGACTAGTTATACTTCTCATTTTCTTTTGTTCATTAATGGTTATACCTTGGTGTAATTATACAATTAAATTTTGGATGTATTGATCATTGTTACACTGTCTAACATTTTTCTATATCTTCTTTTTTAAGTATATATATATATATATTTTTGCATTTAGTTGTTTCCCAATGACTATACGTTTTGAGATCTCATAATATTTCTTGTCTTTGTGTGGGTGTGTGTGTGCTTTACCCCCATAAAACCTTGGTGATAGTGTTCAGTTTCTGTCCTTAGTTTGGTTTTAAAGGTTTGACTTATTTTCTTTATGCTGCTGTTTGGAAAATATGAGATATTTCTTTTCTTTAAAGGAGAAGATATAATTTCCCACATTTTAGTAATCCTAAAATACATAGTCATTTTCAAAGAAATTAAAATGATTCTATTTATAAATCTATTCAATAGTGTTATAGAAGCTCCATGTGTGTAGGAGCTATGTCTCTTTATGCACAATTGTATATACCCAAAGTCTAACAAAATTACCATCATGGTGTAGGAACTCAACCAATGTATCCTGAAAAAACAAATGATAATTACCACACATTGCTACTCAATGCAATTACTGATGGATCAAAGTATCATATACCCTAAAGTACTCATGAGCTTTTCTCTGAATTTTCCATAGAGTTAAAGAAATTGATTGTCAATTTCCTATTGGAAAAAGAATATAATTTGAATAGAAATGCAAATTACTTTTCATTTTTGAAATATTACACTGTGATCTAATTTAAGAATAACATCGCTCACATTTTCTTCATTCAGCCTCGTTAACAGATGGAGAAAGAAAAATTATTTGTTTTTTCTGATTCCTATACCAGCATCAAACTATTTCCTTTATGGAAATACATATCACTAGCTATTTTGTAATTTTTATTAACTATCTATTCCCCTAGAGCTATAATACAAATAGAAATATAGATAGATGCAGAGAATTTCTATCTTATTATCTCTATCTCATTTTATGTATGCATGTATGTGTGTATGTATATATGTATGTATCTATCTATCTATCTCCATATCCCCTTCAAGTGTAGTAATGATAATAACTCACATGAGATATATAAATTCCATAAATTATTTAAAAATATGCTGTTTTGTACTATTATTTTATGGTTTAAATATTATCTATTTGCACTACAGATATAAATTTTCACTTTTAAAATTTTATTTTAATTTTCCTATCTAGAGTCTTAACTCCTAATTATAAAAGAGTCAAACATTAAAACATAATTCTTCACGATCTATCCCCAATTCCATTCCTGTATCCAGAAATAACATCTATCATAAATTTGGCATGGCTTTACCGGGATCATTTCCAATATATTTATCCTCATATATAAAAAGGGTGATTTGAACCACCTTTTTGTATTGACATAAAAACCTTCATATAGCATATATTTAACCTTGCTCTTTTACACTTTACCATATCATTATAAATATTTGTGCATTGGTTTACATACATGCTTGCAGTTTTTATATTCCTTTTTTTCCATTATTTTCTTGTTGAAATTTAATTTTCAACGTGTTAGTCCTGCTTGTGTATTTATATGCATACGTTTATTTATATGCATATATGTACAAACATACACACACACTTTCCCTTTTTACTTAAGTTAGAATTTAGGAGGCAGAAAATCTTCAAACTGCATGAACATTTTTCATTTTGATAGGAATATTTTTCTTAACTAATCATAAGCTAAAGTAAATAAGTTAATGGAAATATTTTAAACTGAATAACAGGGAATAAATCCTCCTAAGTGGAGTGATAAAGTTTTAAAGTTTTAAGAAGCACCATTAATGTTGCTAAAGTAAGTAATATCTCCCATGGTGAGGGAGAAAGCTAGTTGATATATTCTAGAGTTTCAGGTTGAGTTCAAAGTCAAATGACAGTACACAATCTTATAACAAAAATGAGTGTTTCTTCATTTAAATGTTAATTAAGCAATTTAATATCCCAAGGACCATTATAAGATAGTATGTAAGAAAATTGCATAAATCATATTATTCAGAACAATACAGAACACATTATATAAATACATATATAATATACATAATATAAATATATATAAAACACAAACATTAAAATATGTAATATTTTATGGAGCTATTTTTGCTTGTTACATCATATAAGCCTTATATAGCAGCAGATAAGCATTATTTAAACTTACTATTAATAATTATTAATATTGTTTTCATAAGCACTTTAAGAGTATTTACAACATCAAAATATGCATTTCCACACAAATTTAGACATTTTATAATAAATATGAATTGTGTTCTTCATTTTTTGGATTTTGGTCTTTAACTTAAATTTTCAGAAACTCTCAAGACATTATCATTGCCAAATATTTTAAGGCAACTTGTAATTCTTTCTGATATTTGTCACATTAAACACTGGAAAATGCAAATTTTAATGGCAAATCAAAACTAGTTTTCTTTATAAATGACATAAAATAAAAACTACATGCAATATTAATAGCCTGCATACAACAAACACAATTCATAGGGATTTAATTAACTTTTTGTTTGCTTCTTTGTTGGGTTTTTAATAGTTTTTTAATTTTTAAAAAGGCTTTAGATTACATAAATGTTACATCAAAAATATAAGGGATTCCCATATGCCTCACTCCCTCTCCCCCCACAATTTCCCACATTAGCAACATCCTTCATTACTGTGGTACATTTGTTACAATTGATGAACCCATTTTGAAAAATTGCTACTAACCATGGACTACAGTTTACATTATAGTTACACTTTGTCCTGCACAATTTTGTAAGTTATGACAAAATATACAATGGCCTGTATCCATCACTGCAATGTCATGCAGGACAACTCCAATGTCCCAAAAATGCCCCCATATTACATTATTCTTCCCTTTCCCATCCCTCAGAACCTCTGGTGACCACTGCCTTTAAATCAATGATAAAAGTTCTTCCATTGCTCAAATGATAATAAATCTACTTTATTCCATTGTTCATTCCCCAGTCTTGAGGATTTTGGGGATGGTGATGCCCACTTCTGCTTCTAATTCAGAGGGGGCTTAGATCCCATAAGGCAGATGGATGGACTATCTTGCTTGAAGTTGCAGACACTCTCTCTTTCTTGGGATGGAGATTGCCCATCAGATCTATATCATTTTGGAAAATAAAGTCAAAATTTTGCAGAAGGAATTTTATCTTTATATGGGAAATACAAAATTAGAAATACAGATATCATGCCAGGTGAATAGTAATAATAAAGAAGAGTGTGTTACCCTGTATGTTTTGAGTTCTGTATTTTCTTAGCATAAGATCAAGCTTCTGTAAAAGAAACTTACAATGATATAGCTGTTTAAAATGCAGAAAGTTTATTCTTTTTGATGTGACAGACCCATATAAATAATCTTGGTTAGCAAGGCAGTGTATGTTCTCTTTTTCATTCAGTTTCCTTCTTAAATGAGTCTTAGTCCATCATCATCACCTAATTAGTTGTCCTGGGTGAGTCCAATGAACTGGAGAGTAGGAGTTGCAAATCTGCTGAAACTCAGGGCCCAACTGGCACATGGACAGACCAAAAATTTAAGTTTCTGAAACATATATTTATCAATTATGGCTTCAAATAAAAGGGACAGAGAGCCATGTGTAGAGTACCTATAAATGAGTCTAACTCTGCTACACTGGGGAGCATAAATTCCAAAGTAAGGTTCACTGACAGGGTGTAAAATTCCTCAACTTTCTGTCCTGGTTATAGGTTCTGGATATCTCTAAAGCCCTCGGGAGCCTTGCTATTTGAAGCACTGTTTACTGTGGCAGTCAAAGAGATCCTGCTGAGACATGCATAAGTGTAACCTCTGGAATGACCTCCTGACTCAGTTTGAAAGCTCTTAGCCATAAAAACTCATTTGTATTTACCACTTCCCACTTTTGGGCAAGGTTTTTTTCCAGAGGCATTGCTAGTTGGTGCTTGATTTTAATCCCTCAGTGCCAGGGAGGCTCATCCCCGGGAGTCATTTCCCATGCCAGGGGGAAGGTAGTGTTTTTATATTCTGAGTTTGGATTAGAGAAAGGCCGCATATGAATGAAAGGAGGCTTTCAGGAAGTAATTCTTAGGCATAAAATACTAGGCTAAGTTTCAATTTCACAAGAAAAGTTTCATAATTGCAATCATAAATGTCAAGGGCCTAGCATAATGGTCTGTCTTCCTTCACTAGACATTGCCCTTGGCCCCGGGGGATTCTTGCTGTCTTATTATTTAACATGAAATAATGGATTATATGGATCTCTGTTTCCAATATTACTATGGAAAGATACAAAACAACTATTTGTATTGCAGTTGTTTAAAAAAACACAAAGTAGTTAAAGATACTAAATTTGAGTAAAGAAAGCAGTTGTTTTCTACTCTTTATTGTATATTGTACACAGGAAGTTTATTGCTGATCTAGACTTGTAGTATTAATATCATTAAATTAGTTTCCTTTACACTTGAGTATTATAAAATTGGTAATTTAATTGCCAATTTAACATTAATAAATAATAAAATCAATTGAAAATCAGTAAACTTAATTTTAGGGAAATATTTTTCTTCTGTTTGTCATGTATTTAAATATTTCAATAATAATTTTAAATAGTCATACCATAAATTGCTAAACAAGCAAAATTTTATTTTTTGCTTATAATTTGAAGCATCTCATTTTAAACATTGACATTCTATATTAAAATAGATAGGAAGATAGGTGGATAAAGAACTGAGGGATGAAAAAGGACAGTCACTTTTTAGAAAAATATTTGTGAAAACAAGTCATTCAGATGATATTGTTAATGCTTTTTTCTGTTTCTAGGTATTTAAGAACAGGTATCTCATTAATAGTATTTAAATATTGCAAAATTTAAAAAAATTAAAATGCAACATTGTTCTTTCTTTGCCATTACTGTTAATCTTCTAAGAACATATATTATGTAGTTTCTTATGTAATCATTCAGAACACAATTCCAAGTGTAACTTCACCTTTTATACTACTTTCTGTACCTGGTTTTTGCTTAGTAATTGAGATCACAGGTTTACCATATCTGGCATGCAAATTTGCCTGTATAATTTTCAACACCATATTATTTATGTCCCATAATTTCATTTCTTCTTAAAAATTAGTTTGCTATTTTCAATACACAAAAATCCCACCATGAAATTCTAAACATTTTTTAGGATAATTCTTATCAGTATAAGCACTATATCAAAAGGTTTCTTCATTTTATTTTGAAAGTTATTATAAGAGTTTACACAAAGTAGTTATGTAATCACTAACACTGTATTCAAGCATCATTACCATTACCCATAACTTTGAAACTTTTAAAATATAGTATTTTACCCAATGATACATGAAAGCAATTTATCTAATCAAGTGATTCATGCAATCATTTTGACTAATGCATTTTTACTGTAATCTTATATTTTTCTGTGATATTGAAGCAAATTTTACATATTTGTCATGTTTTTTTTTAACTGTTTGAAGACTATACACATTATTTTATTAGGTTGTTATTCTTTTATTCATTATCCTTTTAAAGATACATACAGTTTTTTGTTTTGATTTTTATGTTTAATTTACTTTTTAATTGTCTCTATCAGCCCCATTAGATTGTACGATTTGTAAGGACCATTTACAGGTGTATTCATCACTGCACATTCAGGATTGCACCAGTCCTTGAGGCTGTTAAATATGTGTGAAATAATGGGTGCTTGTGGTTCCACTCACTTAACTTCATCTATACCTCACCTCTCAGCTTGAAGCAGTCCAAATGGGCATCATCCCAAATCCCTCAAGACTGAGGAATGAACAAACATAATGAAGGGAGTGAAACCATGGACCAAAGTATATTTGCTCTTATTATGGTTATTATCTTGTGTTAACAGAATAACTTGTAATAGTGATATAAAGCTAGTGGTGGCCTTAGGTTCAGAGGAGAGGGGGAGGGATAAATAGGTGGAACACAGGGGATTTTTAGGACAGTGAGACTATTCTGTATGATACTGCAATGACAGATACATGACATTATACATTTGTCAAAACCTATAACCCTATATAGCACAAAGTGTAAACCATAATGTAAACTATAGACTTTGGTTAGTTAGTAACAATGCTTCAATACTTGTTCATCAGTTATAGCAAATGTACCACACTCATGTAAGATGTTAATAATAAAGGAAACTATGTGTATGTGTGTGACGGGGGGAAGGTTATATTGGACCTCCCTAAAATTTTTAAAGCAGTTTTATTGAGATATATTCACATGGCATACAATCTATCCAAAGTGTATAATCAGTGCCTTTCAGTATCATCACAATGTTGTTCATTCTTTACCACTAAAAATTTTATATCAATTTCATTTCCCTAAAAAGAAAAGCTCCATACCACTTTGCAGTCACTTCTCAATCCCTCTATCCTTACCCAACCCTATTAAAAAATAATTTATAACTATTTATTTATTATAGATTATATGAATTATATTATATAAATTATATATTATATTATATAAATACTCTCATTATCATCATTTATAGTATAGCAATAATAAAATTACTGACATCATAGAGAAATTGTGGGGTTTAAATAATACTTTGCATATTATATATACACGTATAATCTATATTTTATGAATATCACTGTTTATATAGCTTACCATGCAAGAGGTACTCAAGCAGTTAGCTGTGATATTAATAATGATTGTTAGTGTGAAAATGGAATGGTAAACGACTTTACTAAATGCCTTGGTTTGTTTGAGCTCCCATTTAATTCAGGCAGCTATGAAGAAGAAAAGGAGGTCAACCAAGTTAAGATGACATAGCAATGAACTTTTTGGTAGTGGCAAAGACCCCCGCCCCTGTGAATGGTGGCCAACAAGTCAAGGCTGGCGATAAAGAGTCTTATAACAGTCACCAGATGTCCCAGATCTGTAGAAACACCCCGCTCCTGCAGTTTGCTGATTAACTGACCTCTGCCCAAGGACACTGCACCCTGATTAACCCATACCCCCTCATTCCTTTACCCCCATCCTGAACAGTCATATAAGCTGCTTCTATAGCTGCTCTTGCTCCATAAATCTTCCTTCTTGATTTTCATAAGGTCTCCCACATATTTCTTTCATCGACATTAGTAATATTTAATTTGTCTTACATATTAAAATAAACTCCTTATTCTTTCATATAACACAATACTTAAAAGCCTTCATATATCATAATTTTCCACAGATTTAATCTGGATTTGGATTTAATTCAAGGGCTGTAAGTAAAAACTGGCAAGGCTGCTTTTTTACTCTTTCAGTATAAAGTTGCCCTTTGTCTTTATACAGATAGCCAAATAAGTTTCACAGACTTAATTTTTTTCCTTTGCCTGCTGCTCACTAGGTGATTAATTGTAACTCCTGTCACCCCAGTGTTACAAGGTTTGTTCTGCTTCTTGGAATTCCCAAGCTTTGTTATAGCTTTTAGCTGTATCCAGGCTGATTTGTGCTTTGCAAAACTATTGAAAACCATATTTGCACCCAATTGTTATCATTACATTTCCCCATTATAATCTTTTTTTTCCTCCCTATTGCTTTTATTTTGATTCCTAGATAGTCATCCTGTATTTCAATTAGAAAATCTTCTTCAGCCAGTCCTTGTTTTTGTGTTTTGTTTTGTTTTTCTCTATAGTTGATCTTTTGTAGTTGTGATAGATATAAAACTGGGACAAGCCTAAGTTAGATGTATTATGTATTAAGTACTGGAGATGTCACTGAAAGCTATTTGCTTTCACTGAGCATCTATAAATTAGATGAAAGCAGAGAATGAGTCTCCACATGATTTTTGGTGTTTTGCATTTCTTATTTGAATATTGTGATCCCATTCACCCATTTTTGAACTGGAGAGATAGAGATAATTTTTAAATTTTAAGCACAATTTACTGTCTTGGAGAGTCAGTGCCTGGTCTGACACATACTTGTCTTGGTATTTTTATTATTTTTAGAGGAAAGCATTTTGTAGTTTTTATAAAGTCATATCTAAATCTCCATTCTCTATGATGGCTTTCATCTATTTTAAGGCTAAATATATTTCTTTTTCTGAATACAGTTAAGATCATCAGATATTTTTTTCAAGGTTTTTATGACTGACTTTTCATTATAACTTTGCTAATCAAATTTATACTTGTATTTGGTTGAAATATCACAGAAAAGTTTAGAATAAAAGTTAATATTTATAGCGTGCTACTATATTCTAGACAATGACCTTAGTGTAATAAATGAATTACATCATTTACTCATCACAGTCACATTTCAAAGTATTTCCTAACATCACAGCTTGATGTATGAGGACCCTGAGGCATCAAAATTTATGTATCTTAATTACAAAGATCACAAATAGTGAAGTCAAGATTTCATGGCAGGAAGTCTTGGGCTTATAGTGAAAATAAATGACCAACCTCCCACACAACTTCCTCCCAACCCTTGGTCCTTAAATATTTACTTACCCTGAGACTGCATTTTTAAACATTTATGATTATAGATCATATAGACCAAATATTCTTTTGGTTACTTTCATATCTCTATATAATATACCATTATTCCTTGACTTATCAGTACTGATAACACTGATAATTTTTAAATCAGTTTTATTGAGATATATTCACATGGCATACAATCTATCCAAAGTGTATAATCAGTGCCTTTTAAAAAAGCTCGCCTCCAACCAATGTGGTTAGATTGCTCTTTTGTCAACTTTCCATTCAATGACTTAATTTTAAATGTATGCAGAGTTTTAATTTCTGCCTATATCTTGGTTTCCTAGAGCTGCTGTAACAAAATACTACATATCGATCGAGTGGCTTAAAACAATAGAAATGTATTGTCTCAAAGTTCTGGAGGTTAGCAGTCCAAAATCAAGGTGTTAGTAGGGCCATACTCCTTCAAAGGCCATAGAGAAGAATCTGTTTTATGTCTCTCCTGATTTTGGGCTGGCAAAGTTTGTCTTGTTTTGTCTTGTTCACAGCATAACTCAACCTCTGCCTCCATCTTTGCATAGCCAGATTCTCTCTGCCTGTTGTGTATCCAAATTTCCATCTTATAATGACACCAGTCATATTGGATAAGGGCCCTCAGTAATCCAGTTTGTCCTAATTTAAATAATCACATCTTCAAAGACCTTATTTCCATATTTGATCACATTTATAGGTGATCACATTCATAGGTGGTTATGACTTGATTATGTTTTGGAGGACACAACTAATAACAGGACACTACAGCAATTTATTTTTAATTTGGTATTATAAGTAACATGTAAGTCTTACCTATTCTTTTTATGGTAGTATTCTCTTTACGCACTCCCAATTTTGCATTTTTATCTTGTCTTTGTCTTTTATAGTCTTTTAATTTATAGTTTTTATTTAGATGGCCTATATATATATATATATTCAGACAATTGTACAAATAATAAGTTTACAAATTAATATTGTTTTGAATGTGAGCACACAAGGATAAAATCTGGATCAAGAATCAAACCATTATTCACATTATTCACCATTATTGCTAATTTTTCCCAATTCTGACTCCCACTACTATATACTAAGGATTACAATTAAGCTGATTTTCATCAAGAGATTAATTAGGCAGGTTTTGATATTTATATATGGAATTTTACACTTTTCTTTTTGGTGACTTTGGGAAATAAATCTAGATTTGTCCATTTAATTTTAATTCATTCATCCACACTGTGGTATTGAATTCCATTGTCTAAATATGCCAAATTTTATATATGTCAATAGAAATTGTAGTTTTGATTTGATAGTTGTTAAAATTCTTATACATGTCTTTGATGAATAATCATATAACAATGCTGTTTAAATTGAATATGTGGAAAAATATGAAGTTGTGCACATTTTTTCAAATGTGTGGTACTTTCAAAGTTCATTTAATTATCTTCTGTGAAGTTCTTTTTTATTTTTGATCACTTATCTATAGGTCAGTGTTGTATGTATTTTTTATGTTAATTATAGGAAAGTTTACTAAACAGTTTGGTTGCAGCATGTATATTGGATAGCTATTTATCTTTTATAACATGGCTTATCTTTTCATACCCTTGAATGTATATTTTGATGGAAATAAATCACTATTTTAAATTAGTACAGTTTATGTTTCTCCTTAATCTCCCTTCCCCTCCTCCTCTTCACCTGCTCCTCCTTCTTCTTCTTGTTATTGTTCTGCACTGCCATTTTCATTTTTATCTGCTTATAGTAGGCAACATCTGAATTGTTTAAGAAATTTTTGATGGTCATGAACATATTATTCTATTTATTATTCTAGAATCTCAAGCTCAATTGTTTTACTTTTACATTTCTTTGTAGTTTTGTATCTAGGAGTCCATATTCATGTTTCTATGTGTTTATCACATCCAGCTATTGTTTATTTTGCCTGTGTGTATATTAAAGCTATGACAATTGTGGATAGATGGGTATAGAGAATTATTCATTATGTGTATATATATACATTTTATCTTAATTACCATAGCTTTTTAATACATATCATCATATGATAGTTTCAGCTTACTTTTCCTTTTATAAAGAAAATTTTCTTGGCTATTATTTACTTCATGCAAGTTCATCATAAGAATCCATTTGTCAATTTCAACAACAACTGAAAAACTTGCAAGGATTTTTATTGAATTTGCCTTGAAACAATATATACATTTGAAGAGCTTTGCATATAAGCAATAATCAATCTTCTAATTGTCAACTTGTATGCATTCCAATTATTTTGGTCTTGTTCAATTGTCCTCAATAATATTTTCCAATAAGAATAAATTTTCTCTTTAGAAATGTTACAAAACTTTTCTTAGATATATAAATACATATTTATTGTTATTTAAAGCTACTACAAAGAGTCATACTTTTAAATTTAAATTTTGTTTTCTTTTTGATAACTTTTTGCTATGGAAAAAAAAGTATTTGCACTTGCTTTTTGTCCAGCAAATTTGAAAAATTGAATTATAAATCCTAATCATTCTGTAGATTAGAGTTTCTTGCCACTTATGAATGAAAAAAATAATTTCTTCATTTCTCATAATTTTGCCTTTAAAATATATATATTTTTCTTTCTTTAATGCACTTTCTTTGATCACAGTACTCTTCTAATATCATTTCAATGTTCAGGGGATCGATAGTGTTATCTCTCTTTCATTTATGATATTAGTAATTTGAATCTTTTTTCTCTCTCTTTATTAGCCTGTTTAGGGATTTATCAATTGTACTCATCTTTTTGAATAGCAAAGTTTTGGTTTTGTTTATTTTCTCAATTATTTTCTTATTTCCATCACTTCATTTCTGAATTTCTGATCTAATTATTTTTTTTTCTTTTTTATTGTTTACTTTAGTCTTAAATTTCTCTTCTCTCTGTAGTTTCCTGAAATGCAGTCTTAGATTACTGATTTTAGTCTTTCTTCTTTTCCCTTATGTTCATTTATGCTATAAATTTCCCTCTAAGCCCTGCTTTTGCTGAATTCCACAAATTCTGAGAAGTTGTGTTTTCATTTCATTTCATTTAAAATAGGTATAATTGCTCTTGACACTTCTTTTATGATCAATGTATTAATTATGTTTGTTGTTTAATATCCAGTTATTTTTGGATTTTCCCAAAACCTTCCTGTTATTGATTTAAAACCATTGTTGTATGAGAATATACTTGTATGAATTCTATTCTATTAAAACTGTTAAGGTGTATTTTTAAGTCCCAGGATGTGGTCTATCTTGTGGACTGTTCCATGTGAGCTTGGTATTAATGTCTATTCTGCTGGTTTGGGATGGAAAATTCTATAATTGTCAATTAGATCTAGTTGATTGATGGTGCTATTCAGGTCAAACATAACCTTATTGATTTTCTGGCTGCTTGATATATCAATAACTAAAAGAAGAGTGAAGAAGTCTCCAGATATAATAGTGGATTTGTCTATTTTTCCTTCCAGGTCTATTAGTTTTTGCCTTACATATTTTGTCATTCTCTTGATAGATTCATGTACTTTAAATATTGTTATATCTTTCTTTTGAATTGATCACATTATCAGCATGTAACTTTCCTCTTTATCCTGATTTTTTTCTTGTTTCTGATGTCTGATTCATCTGAAATTTATATAGATACTCCAGCTTTCTTTTTATTGATATTAACATTATGTATCTTTCTATACTTTTTTTTAATATTTAAATTTTGTTCATTGTAGACAACAATATTTAGGTATTTGTTTTTGAAGTATTTAAGACATTCACATTTAAATGATTGTTGATATATTTGGATTTACAGGTAACATGGCTGTAACTGGTTTTATTCACTACACTTTTTTTTTTCTTCCCTCACTGGTTTTAACCAGTGAGCATTTTATGAATCTATTTCATCTCCTCTTTTAGCATATTAATTGTACTTTAAAAATTTAATGGTTGCCTAAGTGTTTGCAATATGCATTTACAACTAATCTATGTCCACTTTCAACTAACACAATATCACTTTAAGGGTAATGCAAGTAGGTTATAATAGACTATTGTCACTTATTTCCTCCCTTCCTTTATGACTTTGATATCATTCACTTCACTTATCAATACGCTTTAATTACACAATACATTGTTACTATTATTACTTTTAAGAGTTACATTTTAGATCAATTAGGAGCAAGACAATAAATAATTTTACTTTACCTTCATTTATTATTTTTTCCAAGACTCTTCCTTTCTTTATGTTCTTTCAAGTTTCTAACCTTATCATTGTCCTTTTCTATGTAGGCTTCTTTCAACGTGTCCTTCGGGCAGGTGTGCTAGCAATTAAGTCCTTAACTTATTGTTTTCCTGAGAAATTCTTTATTTCTTCTTTATTTTTGAAGGATGATTTTATGGCATGAAAATTGTAGGTGGATGTTTAGCTTTGTTTTGTTTTTACTGAAACACTTAAAATATTTCACAGCACTCTCTTTTTGCTTGCATGGTTTCTGATGAGAAGTCTGGTGTAATTTTTTTTTTTTTTTTTAAAGATTTATTTATTTATTTTTTATTTATTCCCCCCTCCCACCCTTGCTGCTTGTGCCGTCTGTGTCCATTTGTTGCACATTTTTCAGGGTCTGCTTGTCTCCCTTTGTTGAGTCATCTTGCTGTGTCAGCTCACCGCACTGCACAGGCTGGCTTGCCTTCACCAGGAGGCCATGGGAATTGAACCCAGGGCCTCCCATATGGTAAACAGGAGCCCAACCAATTGACCCACAGCCGCTTCCCCTGATGTAATTTTCACCCTCTTTCTTCTACTGTTTAAAAGTGCCGCTTCCCCCAGCTCCTTCATGAACACTTATTTTGCATTAGCTGTGCCCTTTGATGAACTCATGAAAGGTATTCCTCATTTTTGTTGCAGTTTTTATTTCATTTCCAACATTTCCTTTATTTTTAGAGATTATTTTTAGAGTTTCTCTGTCTCTTCTTGCATTATCTACTTGTTTTTGAATTTTGTCTACATTTCCCTTAGGGCTCTTAAAATATTAATAATAATTATTTCAAATTGTACGTAAAATAATTTAAAAAATCAGTGTCATATCTGAATATGTTTACATTCTTTTTTGTTTCTTTAGGCTGTTGTTCTTTTCCTTGCTTTTTTATAGGTCTTGTAATTTTCTGCTGATAGCTAGATAGACATGATGTACTAGGTAATAGAAACTGACATAAATAGGAACCTATTTTTTTCCCTAGTAATCTAGTTATGAGTCAGATTTTTTTTTTAATTTTGCTGTCTTTCTGGACACCAGAGGCTTCAAATTCCTTTAGTGCTGTATTTTTCCCTCCAACATAGTCTTTGATTTTCCCTAGGAACTCCTTAAATAAAGATTGTACCTTGCAGCTCTTTTAGATGTAATCTACTGTTATTATACAGGAGCCCACTTGGTATGAAATTAATGTGTGAGAGTGTAAGTCTTCTATTTTCTTCTGATTAAATATAAGGCTTTTAGTGGGTTTGTGTTCCAGAGGTATGACCTTCACTTGTGTTTCCCAATCTGATTCTCAAATATGACCTTCACATGTGTGATTCAATAAGTGCAACACAAAGGCTAGAGGGGGACAGAGTTGGGTAATTGTCCCATCATTACATTAGTGAAGACATTGGTAAAGTCAGGAAAAGGATGCAGAAGATAGGGTATGTTTGAGAAAGAATTCAGGAGCAAATAAAACACTCAAATAATATAAT
Source organism: Cabassous unicinctus (assembly GCA_029593785.1). Classification (NCBI taxonomy): domain Eukaryota; kingdom Metazoa; phylum Chordata; class Mammalia; order Cingulata; family Chlamyphoridae; genus Cabassous; species Cabassous unicinctus. The sequence goes on from JAQZBX010005154.1 coordinate 41,177, forward strand.
CAGTTATTTTTATACAGCAGAAGCACTCAAATTAAGAAGTTAGAAACCTAAGAACTAAATAAATAAATCCAAGAAATGTAGTAATATAGGTAAGATAAAAACACTAACATTTAAAAAGAAACTACCGTAAAGTTAAACACACACAATTAAAATAAAATTCAGCAATTTAAAAAGTCACTTAAAAACATATCAGGTTAATTATAAGTATCAAAATAGATTGTGATATTATTGAAAAAGGGAACACAAATCATGGGTCCCAGGCTTTCAAGAAAAAGAAATATTTTAGGATGGTAATATTCTGGAAAAACTGTAAAATCACAAAAAAAAACTGAATTTAAAGCAAAGAGATTGGCTGTAATCATTCTGTGGGTAGACAAGTATTCGTTAATTACAGTACAGTGATGTCTCTATTCTAGAAATAGATGATCTCATAATGACTGTTTTTCCTCAAGTGTGCCAAAGAAAGATCAAAATTGCCTTTATTGAAAATATCATTTTCAGATACTTACAAATATTAGAATTTTTATAGGAAATAATATCTTTAATAAAAATAACATATTTTAAATAGATCTATTTAACCAAATATTTGAGATTATACACAAAACAAAATGCTTAACTTCTACTGTAAAATGCTTCTGTAATTTTTAAAAATATTAAATTAAGAATAACATAAAACATACTTAGAAATTCTTGTGGCCACTGCCTTTAGATCAATGACACAAATTCTTCCACTGCTAGAATAATCATAAGTATATGTAAGTCAATATTTGCATTCCTCCCTTATGTTTGTTCATTCCTCAATCTTGAAGATTTAGGGATTGTGATGCCCACTCTATTTCTGATTGAGAGGGGGCAGATGGATAGAATTGTCTTGCTTGCGGTTATAGATACTCTTTTTTGGGGGAGGATGGGTGACTGGAGGGAGAGGGAAAGATATACTTGTAACATGGGGTAGTTTAGGGATATTGGAATTGTCCTGCATGACATTGCAATGACGGATACAGGCTATTATACATTTTGTCAAAACATGTAAATTTGTGCAGTGCAAAGTGTAAACTATACTGTAAACTATAGTCCATGGTTAGTAGCAGTTCTTCAATATGTGTTCATCAATTGTAACAAATGTACCACACTAATAAAATATGTTGTTAATGGGGTAAATTGTGGGAGGGGACAGGGTGGGGTATTTGGGAATCCTTTATATTTTTGATGTAACATTTCTGTAATCTAAAGCTTCTTTAAAAATACAAATTTAACTCAAAAAAAAAATACTTAGGGTTTCAATTTTCGATTGTCAAAGTTTCTTCCTAATTATTATGATTTTTTATAATAAATGATCCAATGTTAATATATCGATATTTATTCTGCTTAATTTTATGATAGGTGTAAACAAATAAAAAGAGAGAGAAAAAGATACATGAAAATACATCTTTTATTAAATATAAATAGGATGCTAATTTAATGTTATAATATTTAATATGTCATATCCAGGTCATATATGTGTCATATGTGTGTTTGAGTAAAAAATGGAAAACATTCCACTACCGGTACCTTCAGGGGTAGACTTGAAAGATAATGGAAAGAGAAAATTATCCCAATAGATTAAGCTTAAGTTGTATGCCTTCTCTCCTCTCATGCACTTTATATGGAGTGCTTGAGGTGAAAATATATATGGAATTATGAGCAGGGGCCAAGGTCTGGCTGACTTGTCAGAAGCCTGAAATGAAAAATACTGGGAAATGAAAGATGAAGAGACATGTGGATGGATAAATAGGAGTGGCCATAAAATATGAAGATTTTTGTATCACTTGAAAGACTCTACAAAGGTGGCAGCACTGAACAATCGATTTCCAAATGTTAAATTTGAATATATTGCTGAATTCTATTTGCATTAATTCTCATCAGTGATCAAAGGCTTTTTCTACTAGAGAGACACAAAGTTACATTAGTTAAGCATGTTAATGAAGCATAAATAAACAAATTCACTAATGTTTCAGAATAGAGAATGTTGTAAATACAAAGTTGTGGAGAAAAATGGAATTTTTTTCCAAAAAATGCTACTGCCTCATTTGGAAAGTAATGTGAGACTTGCCTCACTTCACATAATGGTTATTTTAACTTTTATAAAGACATAGGCTATTATAGAGACTATCTTCATGGTGTTAAATAGGAAATGTTTTCATAAACAGGATAGACTATTCTAACATGAAGGGAAAGATTAATAAATTGGACCAGTTCAAATTAACAATGTTATCATCTAAAAAATGAGAATGCAAGTTGCACCTTAATATTGTTTCATATAGTACTCCATCAATTCATGATTTCCCTGAAGAATAAAGTAAATTCAAAGTATTCATAGATTAAACAATGTGTCTCCTGTAGATCTGGACATTGAAAAAAAACAAAAAGCTGATTTTAAAATAACTGTACCTTTTGGGTTCTTTTATACTATTGTCTAAAGTAATCTTAACTTGATTAGTGTTAGCAACCTTGGAGATAACACCAGATAGTTTTCAGATTTCTTTTCTGTGAAATTTGTTCCTCCCATATACTCTTCTGCATTTCTAAGACTATGGCATACTGAATATACACACATACATTCAAAATATGTGCATCCATATATACATATGCCATACTAGATACTACCCAAACTTTATGAGCCAAATTAAAAGTCAAATTACATAACATTTCCATTAAAGGGGAAATGATCATGTTTACAATGTTTCATTCTTTCTTTTTAAACTGTATCCTCAATTTTCTTCATTTTTTAAAGAAATGAAAGACTACATTTTCAAGATGGAGAGAATCATGTTGTTATTTAGCATATTAGTATTTTCTTGGCATTATTTTATTCTTAATTTATGGTTCTCTGTGGTTTGGGATATTCATTACAAAATTTTTATGTACTTATACGGGTAAACTTGTACTTTTCTACATTACCTGGTCACAAATTATTAGCTTGCATTTTTCAATCTCTTTCCTTTGATTGTCCTGTAGATCTAATCCTCCAAGTCTTATTTATGCTTCGATCTGTTCCAACTCAGAATGGAGGCCTCTCCCTGTGAGGATGAAACTGAGTTGAATTTTTATAGCTTCTCCCCAAGGATTCCTCTGTATTCTGTGCACATGCACTAAAATTTTACAAGATTCTCTGCTCTAGTATAGCCTCGGGGGACAAATATAAGTTGTGATTTTTAGTTTTCTCTGTAATGTATGTTTTTTTCTGTCCCTATATCACTATGTCTGTTTGTTAGAAAAAGAAAGAAGGAGATTTGTACCTAACCTGCAATCATCCCCAGGAATTGGTTTCACACATGAAGCATGGACTAGATCCGTGCCCAGAGAAATTGAGTGGTGTGAAAGGGGTTGTAATACACCCAGATGGCCAGCTAAACATTGCAACAGGATAGAGAACTGTACTGAAAGTAAATTTTGCTACCACCTGCACGATGTATGTGACTAGCAGTGATGTCAGTGGCAAAAAAGGGGGAAGCAGGAAGCTGAAGTAAGGGACTATTTTAAAGATACTCTTACTGCTCTCCAAACACCTGCATGTGCTTATATTTCCCAGTCTCCATGAATGTGGAGACCCATTACTATATCTCACCACAAATAAACAGAAGTGAACAACACTATCATTTAAGAGGACAATGATAAACAGAAGTGAAAATTTAAGAGGCAATTATAATAAATATCAAAACAGAGAAAATATTTAAAATCTTTCACCCATATTGCCATCATTAATTACTATAGCTATAATATATGTCTATATGGCAGGTAGAATCCCTGCAAAATTGGGATTCATTCCAAGAATGTAAGGATGATTTAGCATTAATAGTGCTAAGAGGAAAATTGCATATTCCTATTAATGAATTACAAAATCAAAGAACAGCATTTGAAAAATTCAACTCCATTTCTAAGGAAATCTCTCAATAAAGTAGGTTAGAATGATTACTTCTTTAACAAGCCCCAAAGAGAAATATCACTAAATAAGGAAATGATATTTTCCCCACCATATTAATGAAAAAGGAAATCATATAACTTTGATTACTATTACTAAAGATCATACTGGAAACATTATCAGAGAAATTAGATAAGAACAGTTCTGGAGGCATAAGAATTAGTAAAAGAGACAAAATATTATTTGCAGATTAACATGATATATCCAGCAAATAAAAAAGAAAAAGCAACAGGCCTATTTTTAAATGCCATAAATCAATTACCAACAAGAATATAAATAATAATTTATACATATAACAGATTGCCCATAACAAAAAATGTTAAATATATGGCAATAAAATTAGGAACAAAAGTACAACAATTAATATGACAAAACTTAAAAAGCTCATGAACGGCATGAAAGTACATTTGAATGATTGGAAGTAAATATTTCAAGTTTCAAGATCATAATAATATCTTTTCTCCCCATAATGCTTTATAAATTTAATCCAATTCCAATAAAACTCAAATCTTTCTTTCTGAAGGTGTATGAATTAACATAAATGTATCTATATATAAATAGATGTATAAATGGCCATGAATAAACAGGAAAACTTGTAAAAGAAGAACAATAGGAAACGGGTGGGGCAAGCCACTCCACATATTAAAACGTGTTATAAAATGTTTTGCATTACACTACTACAATTTCATTCCAAGTATTACAGTGATAAATCGCTTAATACAGAAACTATGGTTTACCCAAATGTGAAACTGCTAACAAATGAATCCAGAGGAAAAGAAAAGCCCTAATAAATTGAGCCTGAAGCATTAGAGCAGATAGAGAAGCCAGAATTCAGAGAGTGAGTCCCAGAAACCATATTTGGAAACTGTGACCCAGAAGTGGGAGTTCATAGAGAGACCTGGAAAACGTCCATGTCTCATTGCCACCAACCTTTAGAGACATTTGAAACTGCTATATCTCTGGCATAATAATTTTTTGAGAATAAGAACATTTGGCTCCTTTTACAAAATTCCTGAAAGATCCTCTCATTTGAAAACTCTAAAACAAAAACCACAAAATAAAAAGGATTTTGGTAGACCTACCACAAGTACTTACATGGAATTAGGCATGGTGCCCAGTTGAAAAGACATAATCTACCACAGTGGGGCAATGACTCATGAATTAATATGTGTATGTGTGAGACAATATAGACACCCACAGAGACACACACACATACAAATGAAACAGAATATAAATCCAGCTATCCAAGTACATACGGAAATTTCTATATGAAAATGCTAGCATCTAAAATCACTGGGCAAAAATAGACTTAAAAATGATTTTGTAAAAACGTATTGCCTTTTAGAAAAAAGTCACATGAAACAATACTCGACTGGATCAGAGATTTAATTTTAAAAGAAATTGCAAAATGATAACAAGAGCATCTTTTTTTCCAACCTGGGAGTGATGAAAGCCATTCTAACCATGAGACGAAATACAATAGAAATAAAGGGAAAACTAATAATTTGTCCATATAAAGAATAAATGTGCTTAAAAAGTAAAATAACACTCTAAAAATAGTCAAACTGCAACTGAAAACTTTGAAAAATATTTTCAACTAATATCAGTAAAAATAATATCTATAGGAATGAAAACAAAACAACTCAAAAATGACTAAAATATATGAGCTTATGGTTCAGAGATAAATAAATCAAAGTGGCTCTTAAGATGTTTAATCTCACTCAAAATAATATATAGTCAAATAAATACCAAACTTAGGTAGTATTTCATTTATAATAGCTGATAATTTCTATAGGTTTAACAGTGCACAACTGTGGTCAGCAATGGGAAAACAGATTCATGCACTGCTAGTAGGTATGCAAATAGTACAAATCCTAAAAATACACTGGGTGCAGGTGAAAAGGATGGTAAAGAAGTCTTTTGAAGTTTATCTTCTTATGTGAATATTAAATTAAACCATGTAAATCATTGTCACATTCAAAAATTAAATTAAATTACAAATAAGGAATCATTGAATTTTAACTAAGTTGTAACAAACTAAACTAAGGATGTATTATGTTGTTCCATGATCATAATGAAGTAAGAATCATATCAAGAAGCTTTATAACAGAGAATTTTTACCATATGTCTGAATAGCATACATTTTAAGTGCTCCAAGCAACTTGACAAAATGACTGGTTCTAGAGTTGAGGAAGGAAATTGAGCTTGAAACATCTTATACCAGAAAGCAAAACTAGTGAGCATTTGATAACATAATAAAGAGGGCCACTGGCAAAATTAAGGGAAGATTTTTATTCCAAAATAATGTAAGTGATTGAAATATATCAAATATACAAAAAAATTGTCTGCAGTGAGAGTGAAAAGAAAGAAACCAAAATCGAAAATCTTATTTTCCATTATTGGAAGTAATTTTTTGCACCAATTCCTCATTCTAAAACCTGCAAAATAATGTGAAGTATTGCCTTTATCCTACCTTTCTGGTTGCAGACAAGTAGCTCCAGATGATGAATAAAATGTATTCTTTACAGAGGGATGCCAGATTACAAAATGTGGAAAATATTGCATAGTTTCACTTTTTGTGTGTGTGTGAAATGCAAAGGAGATTTAAGAAATAAAAGAAACGAAATATTTTTGTTATTACACTATTTAGAAAAACCCTAAACATATTTTGAAATTTCTTTTCAGCTTTGTCAAATTAGTAGTACAGACATGATTTGCTAAATTTGTACAATGTTTGTTTTTTAATCATTCATCTGTTGCTTGAAATGGATTTGGTCTGGGATAAAGGAGTTAAGCCAAAAGCAAGCAAAACACCACGTGACTCATAGGGATAAACAAATGAATCTGAGGTTTTCAGAATATGCACATGGTTTAATATATTCACAGAGAATGACTATTTAAAATGTCATATTGTTGTGTATATCACAATAACAAAGAGGAACATAAGAGAAGGTATTTTCTGGATTATATCAAAATGTAAAAAATATATATTGAGTAATACCTAATTGAAATTTTGCTGGCTAGAAAGCACAACCCATGTTAATATTAATGTCTGTGTATTTCTGTAGTTCATTTAAGCATTTTCTAATTGAAAATATGTGAAATATTTAAATTAAAAATAGTCCAATAGTTAGGCAAAGCAAAAAACACTTTGCATGACATTTTGAATGACCTATTAAAATCTTCTTACTACCGTTGAAACCCATAGAAATACAAGTTTAAATCTTCACAGAATTTCTCAGGATAAGAAGAAGCCAATAAACTAAATGGGACTTGCATGCCTTTTCTTTAATGAAAAACAATTCCTAGAAAGGATGGAAATAATTTTTTCTAAGAGCATATTGGTTTAAATACCAAAAATGTTTTGGGATCTTAATTTCTCTTAAAACTTTTTCTGTCTTTAGATATTATAGACCTACTAAAATGTCCATTTTCTTCTATTCCAATTCCAAGCTACTTTAGGCAAAAATATGGTTTAATTTTGAGTATGTTAAACGGTCTACATAGTATTTAGTTATGGCATTCATATATATGGGGAGAAGGGGTATTTTGATACTGACATTGATGATTTATAAATAAATTTCTATCACATGCTTTGAATGTATACCCTTTTGATTTTAATGATAGTTGCTGCAGAGCTTGATGCACTATCAAAATAAACATATCTTTAAGTATGTACAAAATAAATTTATGAAATACTTTTCCAGAAATTAAAGAGGAAAATGAGAGACATCCAGTTATATATCTGATTCAATATTTGAATCACATCAGTAATGAAATAACAAAGAATCCTCCCTAATGTCATGTGTGCATGTGATAACAGATTTAAATTTTTGGTCCATTTGATTGATCTGTTGAATAAATATCCAGGTGAGAGGATTGAGTAAATATGTACTGCATGTTTTGTTTTTCCAGTTTTATCCCAATTCATTAATCAAAATTAGTGCATAGAGTTTTCATTAAGTTAAACCTTAAAAAAGCAAATTCTATCTTATGTCATACCTAAAGAACAAATATTCATATCACTGACATTTAGGTGACCAATTTTATAAAAATTCCTTTCTTGGCTTCTGTTCCCTGTTCTGAAAGAAAATTAAAGTATGATTTGGAAAACCTTTTATAACTGTTGCTTTCCATACCATCATGAAAATAAAGCTTTCTTAGTAAGTTACAATAGAGATCAATTAAAATAATAAGTTTAGTTATCTGTTATTATGCTATAAAAATACAAGCTTACATGATGGAAATCACTCTAGGATGTAAACATTTTTTCTGAATATATTCTTAATCATGGGATTGTTGGATCATATGACAGTTCTATATTCAGCTTCTTGATGTACTGCCAAACTATCTTCCACAGAGACTGCACCATTCTACATTTCCAATAACAGTGAAAGAATGTTTCTATGTTCCCACAACCTCTCCAGCACTTGTAGGTTTTGACCATTCGTATTTCCTCTTTGGAAAAATGTCTATTCATGTCTTTTGCCCATTTTTTAATTGTGTTGCTTGTCTTTTTATTGTTGAGTTGTATGATCTTTTTATATAACATGGATATCAAACACTTGTCAGATATGTGGTTTCCAGATATTTTCTCCCATTGAGTTGGCTTCCTTTTTTATTTCTTGACAAAGTGATTTGAAAAACAAACTGTTTAATTTATCTATTTTTTTCCTTCATTGTTCATGGTTTGGGTGTAAGGTTTAAAAAACTACTGCCTACCACAAGACCTTGAAAATGGTTCCCTACATTTTCATCTAAGAGTTTTATGGTTGTAGCTTTTATATTTCAGTATTTGATCCATTTTGAATTAATTTTTGTATAAGGTGTGAAATAGGGATCCTTTTTCTTACTTTTGCATAAGGATATCCAGTTCTCCCAGCACAACTTTTTGAATAGACTGTTCTGACACAGCTGTCAAGAAAGGATGCTGTATTTTGTCAAATGCCTTTTCCGTGTTAATCGAGAAGATCATGTGATATTTGTTCTTCAGTCTATTAATGTAGTATATTACACCAACTGATTTTCTTGTGTTGAACTACCCTTGCATACTGGAATAAAACCTACTTGGTTGTGGTCTATAATTGTTTTAATTTGCTTTTGGAATCAGTTTGCAACTATTTTGTTGAGGAATTTTGCATCTATATTTATTAGAGAAATTGGTCTGTAATTTTTTGTTGTTGTATCTTTATCTGGTTTTGGTATTAGGGGGATGTTGGCTTCATAGAATGAGTTTGATAGCATTCCTTCCTGTTCAATTTTTTGGAAGCAATTGAGAAAATGTGGTATTAGATCATCTTTGAATGTTTGGTAAAATTCACCTGTGAAGCCTTTCATTTTGGGGAGGTTTTTTATTAATGTTTTAATCTCTTCACTCAAGACTGGTTTACTGGGTTTCTCTATTTCTTCTAGGGCCAGTGTAGGTTGTTCATGGTTTTCTAGGAATTTGTCTATTTCATCCTGTTGTCTGTTTTTTTTTTGATATAAAGTTGTTCATAGCATCCTCTTATGATCTCTCTTACTTCTGTGGTGTCAGTGGTAATGTCCCCCCTCTCATTTCTAATTTTATTTATTTGTATCTTTTCTCTTTTTTTTCTTTTTCAGTCCATCTAAGTGTTTGTAGATGTTGATTTTCTTGAAGAACGAACTTTTGGATTTGTTGATTCATTCTATTATTTTTTCGTTCTCAATTTTTTTTTTCTGCTTTGATCTTTCTTTCTTTCTTTCTGCTTGTTTTGGGATTAGTTTACTGTTCTTTCTCTACTTCCTCCAGATGTGCACTTAGGTCTTCAGTTTTAATTGTTCTTCTTTTAAAATGCAAGCATTGAAGGCTATAAATTTCTCTCTCAGCACTGCCTTTGATGTATCTATAGGTTTTGATATATTGTGTTCTGGTTTTCATTTGTCTCAAGATATTTACTACTTTCTCTCACAAATTCTTCTTTGACCCACTAGTTATTTAAGGGGTGTTATTTAATCTCCATATATTTGTGGATTTTCCCCTTTTCCATCCATTACTGATTATCACCTTCTTTGCATTATGACAAGAGAAGGTGCTTTGTATAATTTCAATCTTTTTTAAATTAATTGAGACCTATCTTGTGACCCAACATATGATCTATCCTGGATAACGATCCATGAGCTTTTGAAAATAATGTGTATCCTGTTGTTTTGGGGTATACTGCTCTATAAATGTCTGTTAGATCCAATTCATTTATCATATTATTCAAGCTCTCTGTCTCCTTATACATTCTTTGAGTAGATGTTCTATCAAATGCTGAGAATAGTTATTGAAGCCTCAAATTATTTTTGTAGAGATATCTATTTCTCCCTTCAGTTTCGCCAGTGTTTGCCTCATGTATCTTTGGGTACCCAGGTTAGGTGCATAAATATTTATTGTTATTTCCTCTTGGCGAATTTCCTCTTTTATTAATATATAATACCTTCTTTATATCTTCTAACAGCTTTGCATTAAAGTCTATATTGCCTGATATTTTTATCACTACTCCAGATCATTTTTGGTTACTATTTGCATGGAATATCATTTTCAACCCTTTCACTTTCAACTTATTTCTGTCCTTATGTCTGAGGTGAGTCTTTTGCAGACAGCATATAGATGGTTCATACTTTTTATCCATTTTGTCTGTCTATGTCTTTTGAATGGAGAATTAAATCATTTAACAATCAAGGCTATTACTGTAAAGGCATTACTTACTTCCTTCATTTTATCTTTCAGTTTTCTATTTCAATATCTTATTATTGCCTGTATTTTTACCCTTTAATTTACTAGTAATCTCCATTTCTACACTCTTTTCTTTGTCTCTTGTACTTGTGTTTTTTACTTTCTCTCTGTAGTACTCCCATTAGTATCTCTTGTAAATCTTGTCTTTTGATAACATACTCATTCAGTTTTTGTTTTTGAAGGCTTTAAACTCACCCTCATTTTTGAAGGACAGTTTTGCCAAATAAAGCATTCCTGGCTGATGGTTTTTCCTCTTTCAGTACCTTAAATACATCATACCACTTTCTTCTCACCTCTATGTTTTTGATGAATGATTGGCACTTAGTCTTATTGAGGTTCCCTTGTTTGTGATGCATTGCTTTTCTCTTGCTGCCTTCGCAATCCTATCTTTATCTTTTGTATTCGTCATTCTGAATAGTAGGTATCTCAGAGTAGGTCTATTCAGATTTATTCAGTTAGGAGTATGTTGTCCTTTTTGGATATTGATAGTTACAGCTTTCATTAGGTTTGGGAAGTTTTCAGTCATTATTTCCTCAAATATTCTTTCTTCCCCTTTTTTGTTCTTCTTCTGGGACAGTCATAACACATATGTTTGTGCATTTTGCATTGTCTTTCAGTTTCCTGAGACCATCTTTCATTCTTTGCATTCTTTTCTCTGTCCGTTCTCCTGAATTGCCAAGTTCAAGTGCTTGCTCCTCCAATTCACTAATTCTGTCCTCCACCAATTCAAATCTGCTGTCATATGCCTCTAAAGTATTTTTAATCTCATCATTGTCTTTCATTCTCATAAGTTCTCTTACTTTTCTTTGCAAGCTTTCAAATTGTTCTTTATGTTCATCCAGTGTCTCCTTAATATCATTTATCTCCTTAGTCACATTTTCTTTCAACTTTTTGAACTGATTTAGGAGATTTGTGTGATTATCTTTGCTTAATTGTTCTCAATCCTGTGTCCCCTCAGATTTTTGGATTTTTCCTTTGGCTGGACCACATCTTCCTTAACTTAGTATGGCTTATATATTTTTGCTGATATCTAGGCCTCGAATATGAGGGTGAATTTAGTCTGACAGTCAACATCTCTCTCTTGCCTAATGGTTTTGTTTAATTGTTCTTTGATTTTTGATTCAACATATTCTAAGTATTTAAAATTTCCCGGCTTCAGTTATTAAAATAGGATCAGGGACTCACTAATAATGTGCAGATTCACTCCAAGCAGACTCGGATGAGTGACTCCAGAAAGCAATTTTTTTTTCCTTCCAGTTTCTGGCATGCCCAGCAGATGGAGTCTGGTAGTGAATCTTTTGACAGAGGTGTCTCTTTTAACATCCACTTGCCTGTGATTGTGGATTGGCCAGAGCTGAGTTTCAAAGCAGGTTCTGCTGGTGAAATTCACTGAATAGAAACCACTCTATACTCTCCACTGCACCATCCTTCCCAGGGAGGAAAACATCTGTTCCCTTCTTGGTTTGCCTTGAGGATGGGGGATGGGAGCCTTTCCCAGCCATGGCATTAGCAACTTACAGTTTTCATTTCAGCATCTTTGTCTCTCTGTCCCTCACCCTCCTGGTTTATGTACAGGTCTCCACAGTAGCTCCCTCAGACAGCGTTTTTACCTTTCTTCCATTGTTTTTGTGAGAAAGTTGAGCCCTGCCTACCTACTCCAATGCTATCTTCCTGGAAGTCACATTTTAAATATGTTAATAATTGTAATGATTGAAGCATTTGTTAAGGTTGTTATCTGCCCTCTGTTCTTTACCTTTCACAATAAAGGAAAAAATCATGTAAAAGTTATATATGTCCCTTCAATGCTTTATCAGAGTCAATTGATAACACATTAGAGGTAAAGTAGTAAATTAAGATGAGACACCCAGCATCTGTCTTATGATGGAGGTACAAAATAATTTATATAAATTAGACTTATCAAAAACCAGATCTAGATTGGATCAAGCCCTAATTTCAGCTGCCAATTTCCAAGAATTACATAGGGAGAATAACATGTTATATGACACTATGCGAATTCAATTAGCAAAATCCAGACTTTGGCCTTCCACAGGATAAAGAGTGATTTCTACAGCAAATCAAATGCAAGGGGCCAAACTAACAAGGAAATGGAAAGAGAATCCAAAGCACAAAATCACTTAAGAAGGATGCATCAACTAATTGCAATGTATCAACCATATTTCAATCATGATTAGAACAAAATATTTGTAAATATGTGAACATTGAAGACTGACTGGATACTTATTGATATTAAGGATTTATTATGTTTCTTGGGTAAGAAGTGGTCCTGTATTTTTTCATTAAGAAAAAAAATTATGGCATCTGAGATTTGCTGCAAAATAAATCAGTGGATCAAAGAGAAGTAATTAGAGTTATAAATACAAAAATATTGGCTAAAATTTTATAAATTTTTAAATCTGGATGATGCACATGTGGGGACTTATTATACCATTCTATTTATTTTTGCACATTTCTCAAATATTCAAAAATACTTTTTAAAATAAGAAAATGAATTCATAAAAGGATAAATTAGACCCAGAGTCTAATTTTTCAGAACTTCCAGAAATGGATAAAGCAGTGAGAGGAAAGCTTAAGGAGAATTAAAAGATAGCTATTTAGAATATTTGACTGGTTTAATCTACAAGCCATAGCAAAACCATTTTTGGCATTTCCTTTAAATTCATTTATCTGGACTGACAATGTAAGTAAGCCACAGTAATCAGAGACAAAAGGAGATAGTATTAAATCAAGCTATATTTAGAAATACAATGGCAGCCTCCCTTCCTGTAATTATTTTAAATTCTTATATACTCATTTTTGCATCTGGCTCTATTACATATTTCTCTCATTTTTTACCCCTTTCTCAGTGAATTCCTCATATTATCAAAGAGGTATAAAATTTGAAAGAACAATATAATGTTATCTATATGGTTCATCAACATTTAAGGCAAGGTATTAATACTGACATTAGAAATATTTCAGAAGTAGAAAACAAAGTTGTCCACTGCTTTTGTTTTTCAGTATTGATAAGAAAAAAAAATAAAGGAGACAACCATTATGAGAATGATTTGGAAAAAAAAATCCAGCTTCTTCTCATAATTATTTTCCTAAAACATAACTATTATAGAAATAGAGTTAGCAAGTTTGTTAACAAACGAATAAGTCTTATCTGAAAGTATATTTGTTTGTGCCTAGCATTTTAAAAATTCTCTTTCCAGATGTAAATTCCCCACATTAATTGCTCGCCTTTTAAAACTCAGAAATAATTTTACCTTAGTGATAAAGCAAAGGGAGTTAACTAGGATTCCAAAATCAAATTTACTAAAATAATATTTAAATCAGGTCAAAAAGTATGAAATTTTGATGAGGTCTTGTTTTAGTCAGCCAAAGGGGTGCTGATGCAAAGCACCAGAAATCTATTGGCTTTTATAAAGGGTGTTTATTTGGGGTAGAAGCTTACAGTCACAAGGTCTAAGGAGTCCAACTTGAGGTACCATAAGAGGTACTTTCTCACCCAAAGTCATTTGCCACATTTTGAAGCTAGATGGCAGGTGATGTCTGTGAGGGTTCAGCCTTCCTTCTTCCTCTTAAAGCTCTGTACTCCCAGCTTCTTCTGATCGCAGCTATAGGCTGGCATAAGGCTTGACTCTCACCCCGGGGCTTTTTTCTTTCCAGGTTCAGCTGCGCTGTTCTCTTCACAAGGTCAACCGTAGACTGTCATGTTCATTTCTCTTCCTAGGGTCTCTGCCTTGTCTAATGAGCTGTCTTTCTTCCAAGGCTTTTTCTTTTTCTGTGTGAGTGTCTGCCCACCAAGGGGGTGGGAACTCAATGCCCTATGGATCTGGCTGAATCAAAGTTCTAATCTTAATTTAATCAAGTAAATGTAACCTTTGAGTTTAATAAAATCAAAGGGTATCGCACTCAGAGGAACCAACCAGTTTACAAACATAATCAATATTTCTTTTTGCAATTCATAAATGATAAAAAAATGCCACACTCCACCCTCTGAATCTCCAAAAAGACATTATAATATTAAAAAAGTAAAAACCTTGAATCAGTAATAATGCTAAGTACAAAATCATATCACAATCAGTTTACAGAAATACAGTTTGTCTTGGGGCAAAGTTCGTCTTGCTGTAGAACTCTGAAACTTACAAAACAATTTACCTGCTTCCAATATACAAAGGGACATTCAAAGGATAAATATAAATATTTGCATTTCCATAAGGAGAAATTGGGAGGGAAACATGATCATGGGTCCCCTACAGTTCAGTAAACTTGAAGGGCATATTCATTAGATTTCAAAGTCTGAGAATCATTCTCAAGATGATGGTTTCTTCTCACTGGGGCCTCATGGGGACTCACCCTTTCCACAGGCTCACATAACGACCATTTTCATCAAGCATCTTGGTGGTGACCAAGCTCCAGACCTCACCTTCTAAAAACATTGGAGTGAACGCCACATTTTAGCTGAGCTTTGGGTTAAAGTTTCAACCCCCTTAGTACAGTGAGGTGAAGGCAACATTCTCCCTAATCTCTGGCCTACAAGCTCAACCCTTTTAGAGCAGGCAACCTATCCTTGCCTAATCTATGGGGGCAGGCACATACCTTTCAGATCTATGGGGTGTTGACCTTATTCTCCCCAACCCTTGGGAAATGTGCTCCACCCTCCCAATAGCCTGTAGTGGCAAAATTCTCCCTCAACAGCAGGCTGGGATATCTATCCTCTTCAACTGCTGGGGCAAACTCCCCCTCTCCATTCACATGTGTGGAGATCCCCTCTTGGCTTAAGGAGATGTCTTAATTCCAGACCTAAGCTTCCATGGTTTTCTTCTTAAAGCCATTTTCGCTTCCATATCTCCTCTCCATGTGCCTTTTATTGTAGATTGACAGTGGTTTTGTTCATACAGCTCTCACAAAAAGCTTGTTGACTTAGCATGCAGGAAGCAGGATTCCAAGCAATCAGCAGTAAGACTTACCACAAGTCTTTTCTAGATAACTTCATTTTCAATCCTGACTTACAAGTTCCATGTTTACTTAATTGCTCAAATGGGGCACTATTTTGTGAGATTTCCAAAATCAGTTTCTGGTTTTGTTGTTCCCAACATTTCAATTCTCAGCTTATCTCTCTCATCTAGCATTTTACTGTAAATTGCAAGGAGATGTGAAGCCTCATTCTCCGAGTTTACTTTGGAAAATTCTTCAGCTAAATGCCCAGGCTTGTCATTTTCAAATTTTGTGCTCTAAAAAACATCAGGAGTTAATTTTGCTAAATTCTCTGAAACTTTACAACATGGATCACCTTTCCTCCAATTTTCAATAAAAGTTTCATCATTTACTTCTAAGACCTCATAAAAATTCTTTTTAGTGTCCATATTCCTACCAACAGTGTTTTCAAAGCACTCTATGCCTTTTCTATCAAGTACCTCACAATTATTTCCTTCTAATGCCTTATCAAATATAACATTAGGCTCCATATTACTACCAACAGTCTCTGTAAAGCAATCCAGGTCTTTTCATCAAGCATCTCACAATTCCTCCAAAAAAAATACCCCTTAACCATTTAGAAAACCATTCCAGCATTTTGGTATTTGCAAAAGCATTTCCTCACTACTCGGT
>JAQZBX010005155.1:0-26437 GCA_029593785.1 Cabassous unicinctus
ATTTAGGATAAGTTGAACCAAATATCAAAGAACTGGGAAAAAGTAATAAGCAAGAGACAGAAATTGTCATCAGAGTAAATTCACCAACATATTCAGATGCCTAGACATCAGCAAAAAATTAGAAGACATACTAGGAAACAGGAGTAGATGGCCCAGCTAAAGGAACAAACCAAATATCCTGAAGAGATACAGGACTAAATGAAATCAGTGATAATTATACAATTCTCCTAAATCAATTTACAGAATTACAAGAAAATATGACTAAAGAGATAAAAGATATTAAAAATATAATGGTGACCATGTAGAACAATTTGAAATTCTGCAAAGAAAACTAACAGACCTTATGGGAATAAAAGATATGATGGATGACATAAAAAATACTTTAGAGGCACATAAGAGTAGATTTGAATTGGTCAAAAACAGAATTTGTGATTTCAAAGACAGATGACCTGAACTGGAAAACACAGGAGAACAGAAAGAGAAGAGAATGGAAAAAAACTGAATGGGGTCTCAGGATATTGAATGAAATTATGAAACATAAAACCATACATATGATCTGTGCCATCAAAGGAGAAGAATTGGAAAAGATGCAGAAAGACTTTTTGAGGATATAATGACTGAAAACTTCCTTACAATTATGAAAGAAATAAATATCAATATCCAAGAAGGACAACACACCCCAAACAGAATAAATCTGAAGAGTCATCGCCTGAGACACTTACTATTCGGAATGACAAATATCAGAGATAAAGAGAAAATTCTAAGTGCAGCAAGAGAAAAACAAAGCATCACAAACAAGGGAAACTCAATAAGATTAAGTGCTCACCTATCATCTGAAACCATGGAGGAGAGAAAAAAATGGTATGATGTATTTAACTTATTGAAAGAGAAAAACTGCCAGCCAAGAATTATGTATCCAGCAAAGCTGCCCTTCAAAAAGGAAGGGGAGTTGAAAATCTTCACAGGCAAGTAATACTGATAAAAAAATATTAGAGAAAGACCAGAATTACAAAAGAAATTTAAAATATATAATATTTAAAAAAATATATCAAGGGCAAAAGACTTGGAGAAGAGTGTAGAAGTTAAGACTATTAGAAAAGGTAAAGTAAAGGATAAAAATACAGACAATAGTAAGATATGACAACAGAAAGCCAAGGGTTAAAATGGATGAAGTAAGCAATGCATTTACAGTAATAACATTGAATGTTAATTGCTTGAACTCCCAAATAAAAATACATATACTGCTTCTTTGTGTATTTACTTCCCAGGGCACCAGCTCAAAAAATTCCACTCTTTCCTCTGCCATGTAGTTTTTTTCCTGTGAGTCTTCAACCACCAAGAGCATTTAGTAATTTATGTGAATTTTATCTGTATTATTCCCACTTGCTTGCATAGTGGCCACATCTTTCTCTTACCCACAATCAAATGTGTAACAGTTCTTTTCTCCCACCTCTACTTTGAAAGGCTTGACCTTTCTTGGTAATTGATTATGTGGATATTTCCAAACACATATTACTGATTAGCTCACAAAAACTTATGATTTTGTAGAATAATATTTTTTTTTAAATTTTGGGGGCTGATGAAATGTTCTTTTCAGATTTTAAATATTAAATGCAATAGGAAGCTCTACATTACCTTTAAATCTTATTCATTGGTGTGATTTCAAATATCTCCTTTCTTTATAATTCCACATTCACTTGTAGAATATATATTTGGGGTTCTAGTCTTTCACCTTCCACTACAAAAAATACTAGAACTAATCACTTTTAAAGAAATTTAAAAATCTCCCAACAAAGAAAATTCCAGGACTAGATGGCTTGAGCAGTGAATTCTACTAAACATTTCAAGAATTGACATCAATTCTGTTTAAACTCTTCCAAAAAATTGAAGAGGAGGAAAAGTTACTCTACACATTTTATAAAGCCAACATCACCCTAACACCAAAGCCACATAAAGACAGTATAAGGAAAGAAAATTACAGTCCAATCTCTATAGTGAACATAGATACAAAAATTCTCAGCAAAATATCTGCAAATCAAATCCAAAAGCATATCAAAAGGCTTATACACCATGACCAAGTGGGATTTATTCCTGGTATGCAAGGGTGGTTCAACTAACATAAGAAAATCAATTATTTTAATACACCACATTAACAAATTGAAGTAAAAAACAAACATGATCATCTCAATCTATGCAAACAGGGCATTCAATAAAATCCAGCAACCTTTCTTAATAAAACTACTTCAACAGATAGGAATAGAAGGAAAATTCCTCAATATGATAAATGGCGTGAATGAAAAACCAACAGCCAATATCATATTTTATGGGGAAAGTTTGAAAGCTTTCCCTCAAAGATGAGGAAGAAGTTCTAGCTAGGGAAATTACACAATAAAAAAAAATAACAAAAGGCATCCAAATATGAAAAGAGGAAGTAAAACTCTCAACTTGATATGTCATGATCTTATATATAGAAAACTCTGAAATTGCTACCACAAAGATACTTGAGCTAATAAACAAGCTCAGCAAAGTCACAGGATAGAAGATCAACATGCAAAAATCAGTAATGTTTCTATACACTAATATTGAACAATCTGAGGAAGAAATTGGGGAAAAAATTCCATGTACAATAGCAACAAAAAGACTCAAATACTTAGGAATTGATTTAACCAAAGAAGTATAGGGACTATACGAAAAAAACTGCAAAACAATTCTAAATGTAATCAGTGAAGACCTAAACAAATGGAAAGGCATTCCATGTTCATGGATAGGAACACTAAATATCTTGAAGATATCAATCCTACCCAAACTCTTTTATAGATTCAATCCAATATCAATCAAAGTTCCAACTGCCTACTTTACACAAATAGAAAAGGCAATAACCAAATTGATTTGGCAGGGAACCTGCACCCGAATAGTCCAAAGCATTCTAAAAAATAAGAGTGATGTGGGAGGAATTTTCACAGACTGACCTTGAAATAGATTTCAAAGCTACAGTGGCCCAAACAGCATGTTTTATTAGCATAAGAGAGACACATTAACAAGTGGAGTAGAATTGAGAGTTCAGAAATAAACTCTCACCTCTACAGTCAACTAGTTTTTGGCAAACCTACCAAAGCCATGCTCTTCAACAAAAGGTGCTGGGAAAACTGGATATCCATAACCAAAATAATGTCTCACTCCCTATACAGTAATCAACTCAAAATGGGACAAAGACCTCAATTTAAAAGCCAGAACCATAAAACTACCAGTGGAAAAGGTAAGAAAAGCTCTTAAAGACCTTTTTATAGGTGATGGTTTCATGGACCTTACACCTAAAGAAAAAGCAACAAAAGAAAAAAAATAGATAAGTGGGACCTCCTCAAAAATTAAACACTTTTGCACATCACAGGATTTTGTCAAAAGGGTGAAAAGGCAGCTGACTCAATGGGAGAAAACATTTGGAAATCATATATCCAATAAAAGTTTAATATCCATGATATATAAATAGATGCTACAACTTAAAAATTAAAAGACAAAATTACCTGATTAAAAAAATGGGCAGAAGACTTGAATAGACATTTGTTCAAAGAAATACAAACAGAAAAAAAAAAACACATAAAAATGGTCATCATCCCTTCCAATTAAAGAAATGCAATCAAAGCTACAACGAGATACCATTTCAAACCTATTAGAATGGCCAATATTAAAAAGACAGAGAACTACAAGTTTTGGATAGGATATAGAAAGATAGGAACACTTATTCACTGTTGGCGGAAATGTAGAATGGTATAGCCACTGTGGAGGACTGTTTGGCAGTTACTAAGGAAGTTGAATATAGATTTTTCACTGACCGAGCAATAATATGGCTAGGTATATAGTCAGAAATCCTGAGAGCAGTGACATGAACAGACATCTGCACATCCATGTTTATAGAAGTGTTTTTCACAATTGCCAAAAATTGCAAACAACTCAGGTATCTATCAACCAATAAATGAGCAAAAAAAAAAAACTGTGGTGTATTCACATGATGGATATTATACAGCTGTAAGAAGTAATGAAGTCATAAAACAAATAAGAACATGGACAAAACTGGAAGAAATTTTATTGAGTGAAGGAAGCCAGACCCAAAAGGATAAGTGATTTATGAATGCCCTACTATGAACAAAATATATTTTGTCATCTCATGGAGTTAATAATTTGAATAAAAGTCACTAGAAAATAGAATGACATTAGAGAACAGAAAGTTGAGGGTTAACTTTTGCAGAATTGTGAAAATGAATGTGTATTAATGTTTGGAAATGAATAGAAAAGGTGAAAACCCAACATAATGTTTGTAACTAGCAGTACTATTATGTTAGTATGAAAGGGGTTAAAGGGAAAGTCCAAGGTCATGTATATTACAAAAAGAAAGCTGAAAAATGCAACATGGGACTGTATAGAAAAGTAAAGCTGCATGTAAAACATGAATATGGGTAAATTGCATATGTAAGACTATTTTTTCTTTGAAATTGAACAAATATATATTAATACTACAAGATGCTAATATCAGGCAAAACATCACATTATGCTAGGTGAAAGAATCCAGAATCAAAATACTACATATGGTATGATTTAATTTATATAAAATGTAAATATAAATCACTTTATAAAGATGAAATTAGATTAGTGGTTATGTAAGATTGTGGAAGGACTGCTAAGGGGTGTGGAGATTTTTGTTTTTGGTGTAATGAAATTGTTCTAAAAATGTTTGTCTTGATGAACGCACAACATTGTGATTATACTCAAAACCATGGATTCTACACTTTGTAGAGATCATACGGTATGTGGATATATCTCAATAAAATTGCTTAATAAATAAACAAATAATTGTTCAAGAATAGCCAGAAATGGCAGCTATGTACAGCAGAGTAAGCATAGAGAGATTGAGAGGTGAACAATTTTCTTGTTTCTTTGTCTGTTTTTTGTTTAGTATTATTATGATTGAAATAATAAAAATGCCTAATAATGAAAAAATATTCTGAGCTTCTTACAAACAAGACCCCAGAGAATAGTGCTCATTGTGACCATTTAATCAAACATGGAACCAGTGAGTGATTTTAGAGCAAATCAGGATTGGAAACACAGTTAGGACCCCTTTTTGCTATATGCAAAACCAACAAGTTTTGTTTAAGTTCTATATGATTGGAACCATTGCCAGCCTGGACATAAAGGTACAGTAAAGGTACATATAGAAGTAAAAATGTCTTCAAGGAAAGAACCATGGAACCTGTGGTCTGTGCTTAAGACATCTTCTCAAACCAAGAGAGTAGACCCACCCATGTATGTGGAAAAGGTGAATATGTACAGACATTTGAAGTGGATGGGCCTTCTGCCACATTGTTCAGGAAGAGCGCTATCTCCACAAGCTTCAGAAAGAGTTGAGTACATCCCCTGCCTATTGGGGAAAATCTGGATGCCACCCTACACTTCCAATGGGTTTGAGCCTATGTCCCAGAGATTGTGGAGAGTATTGCCTCCACCCCAGTTTTCTGAGAGGGTGCAGCCTATTCACAGGGTATTTGGAAGAGCCTGGCTATCACCCAGGTGCTCTCAGATGGTAGAGCTTAGAGTTCAGCAGTCACTGAGATGTTTGAAGAGGTTGTAGTCAAGTTCATGACTGCTGTGCAAGTATTTGCAAAGGGTGGGACTGCTGCTCCCTTAGGCTCTGAGGACAAACTATCATTCTATAGATGACTATTAGACCTTGAAATCTAATCTTCAATGCCCTGCAGGTGCTTACAACTGTTTGGAACCCATGACCCAGTTAATCTTTCAGTGTCTCCTTATTGCAATAGAACATTTATTCTATAACTGTCTTTCCTTTGTATATTAGAAGGAGAAAAGTTGTTTTCAGTTTAAGAGATCTGCAGCTTGAGGAGAATTGTGTAATCTATCACTATTTCTGTGTCTTAACCCCAATTTTAGCCTTGTCTTGCACTTAAACTCATGACACTGAAATCATGATTATTATGCTAACTAGCTCCACTAAAATGGTATCTCTTATCACAATCTCTGTGTCCTGTGTATCCATTCTGATCACTATCCTTACAATTAATTCCACTTCAAGAAAGCATGAAGCCTTTTCTACTCATGCCTCCCACTTCATGGGAGTCACCATCATTTATAGCGCTAAGATTTTTTAATTTTTTATTACCAAAGAACTATTCATTTGAAAAGGATCAAGAGGCCTCTGTTGTTACTAGAGGACTCTAGATTCTGGGCTTCTAGGTTCTTGATTTATGTTGCATAAAAGAATTTAATGACATGCCATAGGGTAGGCAAGAGAGTAAAGTGTGTATTAAGAAACAAGGAAACAAGAAAAGTACATGGTCTGAGGCATGGACCTCTGGCATACTGCAAGGTAAGTTGCATGTGTGGGACCCCAGATCAGGCATTTTTAAAGTCTTATCTCCTCTCCATTCATTTTTGCTTGGGCAGGGCCCCAGGTTTTAGCTATTGTGATTGGTTGCATGACCTGTCAGTTCTCAGGGGCCAAAGATGAGGACTTTTGGGTGTATCTGTTCAATCCTTTCACCCTGAATGAAATTCTGGTTCCAAATGAGATACTCTTTCCATGCTGTCACGGGATCCCTCAGGAAGTTTCCAGGCTTGGTCACACTGACATGTGGTTTGACAGTCTTATTGTCTGGTGCCCATGTTGCCTACCAATCATGTTGCCTGCCAGAATGTTGTCTGTTGGCCAAGATGTCTGCTGGTCTCAGCCACCTTCCCTGTTTCACTATAGTAACCTGCCTCAACAGCCCTCTAAGAGTTTACACCCTTATTCTTAAGAGGGTGCTGAAGGGTGGATGGTAATTCTATAGCTACTTCCTGTTGTGTAGGGGGAGTAGGCCTTAACTGACATGGTGTAAAACCCTCTGGCTATTCTGTTGCAAATGAGGGAAGATGAGCCTGGCACCCTGGTTGGAACTGGATGAAATCCCTGCATAACTAATAAGACATTGTTTCTGTAAGTAATAAGCTTAATTAGAATTTTAAAGATACATGATCCTACTTCAAAGGATAAAGAAGATGGTGGTAAGTGGGTCCAAAAAGAGGACCAGCCATAACATACTGGACCATGAGAGTGAGAAAGGCCAGGTGTCTTCAGAGGCTGAATATCACAAAGTTGATGGGAAACAGCATTCTTCCTTAGGTTCATTATGCTCTTGTTTATCTCTGGGGAGAAATTGTAGTAGACCTGCTGGGTTTGTTATAAATTGCCAACCCCAGGGCCTTTGGTTGTGGTTTTACTTAGGACAGCTAGGACATGTACGAAGAGAGACCCTGCCCTAGGCATAAACTCACAAAGACAGTATAGGCAACAACAAGACATATGCCAAGCAAAACAAAAACAGTACTTAAGAAAGCCATTTTTTTTTGTCTTATAGGCACATTCATTAACTACTTGGAATTGAGTTAAATTTACCAATACTTTTAGAATATTCAATATCCCTCTGCATATGAACTAGAATAAGAAATAGAGGTACACTGCTTAATACTACTTAATTTACTAATCAATTTATAAGTTACCCTTTGAGCTGGTAATCATTGCTCCACTTTGTATGCCCTTCACACAGCCAGCATGCTGCAGTACTGTTTACCTTAGAGAGTCTAGGAAGGTAAGTCTCCAGTGTTTCACCTGCCTGGTTCATAGCACCCTTTAGCATTATGAAACAGAGCCAGTCTGCAGGCAATATCCATTATAAACCTGACCATATCAAGCCATCACTGGTTGCTGCAGGAGTCTGAAAATACAATGTACAATCTAGCCACTTCAGGAGAATGTTCAGAGATATAGTAGATACTTTCATTGTTTTAGAGGTCAGTTATGAACCTTAGCCAAATCTCAAATGGAGAGGCACCATTCAGAGTATTTGGGCCTGGTTTCAATGCGCAAGGGAGTTTGACAATATATATTATATTTCTTATATTCTTTATACACTTTCTAAACATTTTCAATGCAACATATAACATATCAAATGAATGTAACTCTTTTAGCACTTTACCTTTTACTTCTATACCATTACCATGATGATGTTAATTAACAGGTGTTTTACTTTAGCAGTACAGGAAAAACAACTTTCTCCATAATTTTATGAAAGTCTAAGATTCCCAATGGTATCAAGGTTATATTTCCTTAGAAACTGTATCAGTTTGATATTGATTATGGATTCCAAAAACAGATATTGTATTATGTTTATAAATTGGTTTACTCCTCTGGCCATGTTCCCGTTTGATTGTTTTAAATTCAGAGGTTTCACTTTTACTTGACTAAATATAGTTAAGGTTTTGATTTATCCATTTAAGTAGGATGTTGAGTCCCCACCCTCTTGGAGTGTGGGGACTCAAAAAGAAAATGACAAGGCAGAGGAGAGGGTTGGAGTTTTGATGCTGGAACCTCAGGAAGTAAACACACAGGAGAAGAAAAAAGACGAATAGAGACAGCTCCATAGACATGACAGAGTCCCCAGGAGGAGAGAGAGAGCCTGATAGGGTACAGCTGAACTTGTGGAGAGAAATGAGCAGCTGATCCTGGAGAGAAATGAGCCTCAGGACAGAGCAGATTTATCCCTGTCTCCTGCTGATATTGGAATAAGCTAGTACCACAGAGCCTTAAGAGCAAGAGGAAGGCTGGACCCTTGCAGAATTGCCAGCTATCTTGCTCCAACATGTGAAAACAGACTTTGGTGAGAATAGTAACTTATGTTTTATGACCTGGTTAACTGTAAGCTTCTACCACAAATAAATACCCTTTGTAAAAAGCCAACAGATTTCCAGTATTTTGCATCAGCACACCTTTGGCTGACTAATACACCATCACTTTAATATGCAGATTGAGGTGGCTTCTGACAGGTTTCTGTGTTATGAAGTTACTTTTTGTTATTAATATCAATTTAGGTTTCTAATTAATAATGGCTTCTAGGAATTAGCCATTTAAAAACTTCAGTTTAGAAGATGTTTTTGCTAAGTTCTTATAATTAATCATAACCACATAGACCAGTTACGTTACCTTTGTATAAGCTTTTTAAATTACAGTTAGCAACCAATGACATTTTACTTTTATCTTAAATTCATTAAACATGAACTTACAATTTTCATCATCTTAAAGATTTAATTCATATGGTCTTAATTTATTTAATTGGGATCTTATAAATCTAGGAAGATTACACCAAGATCAGTGAAATTTAATCAATTATAGTTTATGCAAGAAATGTTCTTTTCCTTTCCTTTACAAGATGCTAAAATCTCTTTAATAAAATTATAAAATTATGAATAATCTTAACAGCGTACTGACTGCTACCTTCTGGAATATATTATAATTGTTTAATTTGTTTTATTATCATTTAGAAAAGATAGCTTTCAAGGACTTTTCCTTTACTTACTGAAATTTCATAATTTCAGCCTTATTTTAAGGCTGTTAAAAGGTTTAAATCCCCCAATTACAGGGCAAACTGATTCTTAATTCCCCTGCCTACAAGATAGAGTTTTAATCTGCCACACCTAGAAACTCCCTCATAGCTCTTGCAAAAAAAAGGTCCTGGGGCCTGGGTAGGTCAAAGAGCTTAGGAAAAATCTTTTCCCTTTTCCATTAGTTTCTATATTCAGATTTCTACATGACTTTTTCATCTTACTTTGCCTAATTTGTCCTCCAGGAATATTTTTTCACATATATAAGCACATATTTAATTTTTAACAATTTGCATAGAAGTCTTTAATTAATTTTCATTTGTTAATTTGATATTTCCATCCTGATGTATGGAGATATACACTGAACAAATAGGGTGACACAAATAGAGAGTTAGGCCCAAACACACAATTCACTAATGTTACTTATAATTTCATTATCTTACAAAATAAATTTAACTGTAAATAACATTATATTCAAAATATCTCTTTGATGGCTATTTCTAATTACTCCAATTTGTACTGTGAGCATGCAGTTTTGCACAAGAATTTCATTCCTTTTAATTAATGGCTTATAACCAAATTTTTCCCAAGGCTTTAAAATACAATTTGCACCATTTTCCTTTACTTCAGAGTTTTACTTATTTCCTATTTTGACTTTAACAGACCTTGCATGAGCAACATAAATCCCAGTGTACACTCAGTGAGGTCATTGAAGTCTCAGGGAAACCTGTTTTTTTCTCATGACTTGTTGCTTTTAGGAGCATCAATACTTGAGGTGGGAGAACCCCCACTCCCCAGTCCTCAGCCACTGG
Organism: Cabassous unicinctus; assembly: GCA_029593785.1. Taxonomy (NCBI): domain Eukaryota; kingdom Metazoa; phylum Chordata; class Mammalia; order Cingulata; family Chlamyphoridae; genus Cabassous; species Cabassous unicinctus. The sequence continues at coordinate 10,242 of JAQZBX010005155.1, forward strand.
ACTGTAAGAGTGGATATCTGTATTAGTCAGCCAAAGGGGTGCTGATGGAAAGTACCAGATATCTGTTGGCCTTTATAAACGTTATTAATTTGAGGTTCAAACTTACAATCACCAGGCCCTAAAGAGACCATCTCAAGGTAACAAAAGACATACTTTCTCACCCAAACTGTTGCCAACTGTTAGTGCAAGATGGCAGGCAATGTCTGCAAGTCATCCTCCTTCCTTTTATGGCTCCATGGTCCCAGCATCTTCTGATCTCAGCTGGCATAAGGCTTGTCTCTCTCCCAAGGGCTCATTTCTTTCTGGGCTCAAGTGTTCTGCTCTTTCTATAAGTTCAGTTTTAGATGATCAGGCTCATCTCTCATCCCAGGGCCATGCCTATGGAATACTCTCTTTTCCTGTGTATCTGCTTCTGTGTTCTCCTTCTTTGATTGAACATCTATTTATATAGCCAGCAGCTGTAGGCTAGCTGTATGCGGGGACTCAAAAGTAATCAACCTAATGACATGGTCAAATAAAAGCCCTAATCTTGACTGAATAACATAAAAGTGAAATTTCTGACTCTAACATAATCTAATACTCCCAGAGGTACAGACTAATTTACAAACACAATCAGTATTTCTTTTTGGAATTCATCAATAATATCAAACTTCCACAATGTCTGTGTGAGTTGAGAATTCCACCAGGCAGGAATCTAGTCAATACCCGAAGTCATGAGAGAAAGCAGGGTCATTAATACCAGTTGAAGGAGAGGAGACTAGGATGTCTTAAATTTGTCTTCTCCTGAGGCATGGGGGGACAGAAGTTGTTATGATATAACCATAAGCAAAGGCAAATTCAATTTACAATTATCTTCACAATAGCTGAAATCTAAGGGTAAGGTGAAGCTTGTAAAATAGCCACAAAATAACCATAATCAAAGGTAAGTTTCATTTATGAATACCATTAGTATAGCAAGAATACACAAGGGTGGATTTAGACCTGAAGTAACCATAAACAAAGATAAATTAGTCTAAGATTACCATTGCAGTAGTAGGTTCTAGCCCAAATCCACCCAGTTGCAACAATTTTAGCTTTTGCTGTTTTATAATATAAAGACATCTCTACAATGATCTTAACTCTAGTTATATTTCTATAAGTTTTCAATCAAAAATAATTTGACCATATTTCTTTATTAATTAAGTAACTAAAACAATTTTATTAGTAACAGATGCTAAGTTTTCCTGCTTTTCCAGCAGTTGAACTAATTCCATGTTATTTTTACCTCAAAGCCAATTGCAAGACAGTATTGACATGTAAGACTCAATTTTAGGTTACCTTTCAGAGTTATCCAATTTGTTACAGGCCAAACCCAAGTCTGATTTACCAGTTTCTAGGCACAAGAAAACTGGCAATGCTAAAAACAGATTTAAAAGGTAAATGTGAAGTTAATCACAGATTAGAACAGAAGAGATAATTCTACACTTACTTAGCTTATGGAAAAACCTGTCTTTAGAATGACCTAATGCAAAGTTCCCAGTGTCTGTCCACAGTAGAAACATTGTGCAGGATCTTGCAGCTTCATTCCTCCAGGAAAATCCCTGGGCAACTGCTAAGCACAGTGCTAGGGGGTCCAGAAAAGCCCAGCCCCTGATGAGACACAAATTGGGGCTGCTCTGGGGACTGCATCCCATTAGTTATCTCTTGCAAGGGTAATGCCCTGCTAGGTTTTTTTTTTGCTGAAAGAATTGGAGTGTTACAAGTGAATAGGCAGGGGTCTAAGAATAGCCAGGGACATTTTAAAATATCAATTGATGGTATACTAGGAGGTTTCTTATTCTAAAGGGTTTAGTAAATGGCCTAGAACTTGATTTCCAATTCACTCCCTCTTTAAGCACAAACAAGGTCAGGGAAGTGCAGAGTGCAGGCTAGTACTGAACAATTGGCTCCCTTGTTAATCAAGTGTCACCCAAAGTCTCCTGGTTGATAGTTCATGCATGGCTCAGGCTCCTTCCATCCTCCTCTGGGGCAAGGACCCAGCAGTCCACAAGGTAAAGAAGCTTGGGGACAGGCTCCTACTGATGTGTCTATTAAATAGACCTAAGGCCTTCCTCCCAGCCTTCCCCAAAGTGACTAAAGGCTTTCCACTACAATGTTGAATAACTGTGGTGACAATGGTAATCCTTGTCTTGTTCCAGATCTTAGAGAAAAAGGCTTTAGCATTTCACCATTGAGTATGATGTTACTGTGGATTTTTTATACATGCCATTTATCAAGTTGAGGAAGGTTCCTTCTGTTCCTATCTTTTGAAGTGTTTTTATCAAGAAATGATACTGTATTTTGTTGACTTCCCTGTCTGCATTAATAGAGATAATCATGTGATTTTTTCCATTTGATTTGTTAATGTGGGATATTACATTATTTGATTTCCTTATGTTGAACTATACTTGCATACTTGGGATAAAACCCACTTGATCATGGTGTATAATTTTTTTGATGTATCATAGAATCATAGCATCATAGAATAAGATAGGTAATATTCCTATCTCTTCAATTTTTTAGAAGAGTTTGAGCAGGATTGGTATTAGTTCTTGCAGATTGATTGGTTGAATTCATGTCTGAAATCATGCTTTTCTTCAGTGGGAGGTTTTTGATGACTAATTCCATCTCACCACTAATGACCGTTCTGTTGAATTATTATGTTTCTTCTTTCATCAATGGAAGTTGCTTGTGTGTTTAAAGAAATTCATCCATTTCGTTTAAATTGTCCATCTTGTTGGCATACAATTTTTAAAGCATCCTCTTATTACACTCTTTATTTCTGTGGAGTCAGTGGTGATTGCCCCTCTCTCATTTCTCATTTTATTTGCAAGTTTTCTCTTTTTTCTTTGTTAGACTAGCTATGAGCTTGTCAATATGCTCAAAGAACCAGCTTTTGCTATTGTTAATTCTTTCTAAAGTTTTTATTCACAATTTCATTTAGTTCTGCTCTAATCTTTTATTTCCTTCCTTCTACTTGGTTTTGGATTAATTTCTAGTTCTTTTTCTAGTTCCACCTGTTGTAAAGTTATGGTGTTGATTTTAGCTCATTTTTCTATTTCTTTTTTTCATTTAGACATTTAGAGCTCTGATTTTCCCTCTCAGAATGCTTTATCTGCATCTCAAAATTTTCTTATATTGTGTTTTCATTTTCATTTATTTGAGAGTTACTGATTTCTCTGGCAATTTCCTCCTTTACCAACTGATTTATTGAGGTTGTGTTGTTTAGCTTTCATATATTTGTGCCTTTTCTGGTTACCCCATCTTATTAATTTCCAGCTCCATTCCATTGTGGTCAGAGAAGTTGCTTTGTATAATTTCAGTCTTTCTAAATTCATAGTGACATGTGCTATGCCCTAGCATGTGGTTTATTTTTGACAATGGTCCATTAGCACTTGAGAAGAATTTATATCCTTCTGTTTCTGGGAGTAATGTTCTGTATGTGTGCATTAGATCTATTTCTTTTAACATATAATTCAAGATATTTGTTTCTTTATTGAGCTGTCTAATGATGATAATGGTGTATTTTAGTCCCCTACTGTTATGATAGAGGCATCTATTTCTACCCTTACTTTTGCCAGTATTTGCCTCATGTATTTTGTTGAAAACTGGTAAGGTGCTTAAATATTTATAACTATTCTTTCTTCTTAGTACATTACCCTTTTTATGAATATATAGTGTACTTCTTTGTCTCTTCCAACATTTTTGCATCTTATATCTACTTTGTCTGATATTAATATAGATACTTCTGCCACTTTTTAAGTTACTGTTTGCATGTAAAATCATTTTTTAGCATTTCTCTTGCAACCTATTTATGTCCCTGAGTCTAACTGAGTTTCTTGTACACATCATATAGATGGGTCATATTTCCATATCCATTATGCCAATCCACGTCTTCCCCCCAGAGATGGTTCCCTCATCACTTTGCCCATTTTTGCTCCTTGTTTTTTTTTGTTTGTTTGCACTAGTTGTCTGATTTTTGTTTTTGCTCATTGTCTGCTTGTTTTCTCATTGTCTTGCTCATTGATTTTGTTTTGTTTTGTTTTGTTTTTGCTCATTGTTTACTTGTTGTTTTTACTTCTTGTCTGCTCATTGTCTTCTCATTGTTTGTCTTCTTTAGGAGGCATTAGGAACTGAACCTGGGACCTCCCATGTGGGAGGCAGGCACACAACTGCTTGAGCCACATCCACTTCCAATCTGTGTTTTTTCATTGGGGAGTTTATTCCATTAACATTCAATGTTTTTTCTGCAAAGGCAGTACTTACTTTAGCCATTTTTTTCCTTTATATTTATATATGTCATATGTTATTTTTATTCCTCTTTTGAAAAATGCACTGAAGTACATAACAGCAAATTTGTACAGGCAAAGGAAGGAATTAGCAACATCAAAGGTAGGGCATCTGAAATCACATAGAAATTAGAACAGATAGACAAAAATAAGAAAAAATTTCATCAGGTAGTCAGGGAATTGAATGACAGCAAGAAACAACAAACATACACCTTATAGGCATCCCAGAGGAGAATAAAAGAGAAAAGTGGCAGAAGGAATGTTTCAGGTAATAATTGCCAAAAATTTCCCAACTCATAAGAGAGACATGGATGTACATGTTAAGGAAGTGCAGCATATTCCAGCACAGTAAATACTAGCAGGTCTATCCTGAGATTCATACTTATTAAATTTTCAGACAATCAAGACAAAGACAGAAGCCTGAAAAGCAGCAAGAGAAAAGAAATTCATCTGAAACCAGAAAGGCGGGAAGGCAATGGTATGACATACTTAAGGTTCTAAAATAAAATAACTGACATCCAAGAATTCTATATCCAGCATATTTGTAATTCAAAAAATGAGAGAGAGTTCAAAATATTCACAGATGAACAGAAATTGAGGGAATTTGTCATCAAGTTCCCTACCCTGCAAGAAATACTAAAATAATTTCTGAAGGTTGAAAGGAAAAAAAAAAAACAAGAAAAACAGGAGAGGAGGGTTAGAGGAGAGTGTAGAAAGGAAGATTATCACCATTCCAATTTAGTTTTAGAAAAAAGGAACCACTACTACCAAAATGAAACCCTGATCCCATGTAAGCCATAAGATTCATGGCAAATAATATTGGCATTGAACTCTTTAGGGAATCATGGACCGCTGAACCTTGCTCTACCGACCCTACTTATTCATCTAGTTATATTCCATTTATGTCATTGAGTGTCAGGATCTTTAAAAGATCAATGCATTAAAAAAAACCTTTCACTGTCTTTAAAATTGGCTCTGTGTTGACTGGTCCTTAAGAGTTTAGTTCTTCTATCAAGAAGGTCCACCTGAGGCAAAAGTGTGAAAGTGTGGGATCCTCTCCTGGCTTGTGTATTCTCTTGGGCTTTTAGGACCTTAGAAGTTTGTGTTTACTGGAATTGGAATGCCTTCCCTATCCCTATGAAATACCCACCCCTCCCATTTTAGTGTACTCTTATTTGTCTTATAGCCAGGAATCCCTTGCACAAACCACTTTGAATTGATAGTTTCTTAAAATGCTTTTACTGTCTACAACCTCTTTCTGCTTGCAGGGCAAGTTCTGGGAAAAGGAAACCAAGATTGGAACCAACCTGAAAGCACTTCAGTATACTTGTGGGGGTTGCTCTACTTCCTCCAAATCAGTCAGAGACACTCAATGAAAGTTCAGGGCAGTCCTCACTGTGCCAATGAGGGATTAGGGTGCAATCCAGATTGTTCTGCCAGTTTTATTTGGCATATTCTTTTCTTTTCTTTTCTTTTTTAAAGATTTATTTATTTATTTATTTATTTATTTATCTCCCCCTTGCTGCTTGTGTTTGCTGTGCGTTTTTTCCGTGTCTGCTTATCTCCCCCTTGCTGTGAGGTCTTGCTGCATCAGCCCACCGTGCCGCGCGCGGGCCAGCCTGCCCTCACAAAGAGGCCCAGGGAAGCAAACCCAGGGCCTCCCATATGGTAAACGGGAGCTCTATAGATTGAGCCACACCCGCTTCCATATTTGGCATTTTCTTGATCCTAGACTGACCCTGTTACTCCAATTATTTAACTGTTTTCAGGACATTGGAGGAAGACAGTTTGCTTTTTATTGGAGTTTCTCAAAGATTTTGTGGGTAAACAAGCCCTGGCATGACTTATGCTGGCACCTTTGCCTAGAAGCAATCATAATAATACTAAGAGAAATAAAATAATATAAGGATGCAAATTTTATCCACAGAGAAAACACTAACAATATAATGCAAAGAAATGTAGTTTAAAAAAAAGGAATGAAATTAAATATGAAATATTATATTAACCAAAAGAAGTAAGATATAGGAATTAGAACCACAAAATTATATGACATAAAGTGAAAATATCACATAAATGTTCAAATTCTGCAATTAAATGCTATTTAATTGAATCTATTTTCTTATTTTCTATAATACCCAACTATATGATATCTAAAAGAAATGGATGAATATTAAAAGGATGTGAAAATGTATATCTATAAATATGAGCATATAAATACTTCTCTGCAAAGTAGTACTATAAGAAAATATAAGCCTTTGAATTCCAGAGATGTGAATAGAGAATAAAATAAAAAGGAGACAATTTTCCAGAAAATTATAAACTCCATATTAAAAGTAGAAAGAAATAAAAATGGGAATAGAATTTAAAAAAAAATTAAAGGCATTGAATAATTGTCAAGGATAAAGTTATAATTTCTTGAAATATAAGACTAATAGATTATGTTTCCTTTCTGTTTCTTTTACATGATCTGCCAAAAATATGTTACTATTAGAGATGATATATTAGAGACGCAACAATGAAACCTCAGCCAAAAATGATTAGTCATAATAAGTTCTGTAAATTATTCTTTCTTTGACTATGAATATTATTTTAGAGTAAACTTAATGACTATAAAAATTGATTTCAATTCTGGGAAAAAAACTCCCTCATGTTTACTTTGCAGACTATTGAGGTGGCATTGAAATACAAAGTCTTAAAAACCAAGGTTGGGAGTGGAGGTGGGTCAAGGGATTAGGTGCCTCTCTCCCGTATCAGTGGTCCCAGGTTTGGTCCCGGTGCTTCCTGGAAAAACAAGGAAGACAGGGAGACACAGCAAGTGCAAAATAATGCAGGGGTGAGGAGAAATAAATAAATAAAATAAATCTTTTAAAAAAATGGTCACCTAATGTCAAATTAATGAATGCTGGCCTTTAAATCTCCAAATAAGCTTTCCTCATATTACTGAATTTTTGATGAAGAATTTTACATTCAAATTTAATCATATATATATTATTTATTTTATTCCTTCCTCTATTGTATCAAATATTTTCCAACACTGTGCTGTGTAAACAGTTTCCTTACAGGAGTTGCTTCTAAATCTACATGGAAATTGACTTCATAATCATTAGTTAATGAAATAGTCACAAGAAAGTGTTTCTCCTGGTTGTATATAGAGGAAGTAAGCTTTTGACCATTCACCTAATTAGAAAAACTTTATTCATCTCAGTACTTTTATTTTGTTTCTTTTTGCATGTTTCTTTTAATATAATAAAGGCCAACACACTAAAGAAGCAAACAAGTTTCAAAAAAACATTGCTATGCTTGTTTACAGCATTGCATCTGCTCTTTGATGAACAGTTGACATTCCCAAGCCTGTCTGGAGAAACTCTGTCATGTATTCCTTATGATGCATCAAAAATGCTCATTCATCACCTGGTGCTCACTCCTAGAAAGTACTTGGTTATGCTGCAACATTCAATGTAAAATTCATGATATTGTAGGTTTTAGAAAAGTCTATTACAACAAAGGTTTGGGTACATTAGAACTATTTAATAATAAAAAATCAAGATATTACAAAAATTCACTGTGATTAAATTATATAAATTTTAAGTGCACATAAAAATAAGTTTTATATGTACAAAAATACTTGGGAGAAAAAACATGTAAAGAATAACAACACATAAGATTTTCATTCTCTTCTTTAAATTTGGCTGTAAAATAATTGTTGTAGAATAAAAAAAATGTTTAATCCTATGATAACTTAATTTTAGATATAAAATTGTTTCCTTGTGATAATGTTCTTTTCTATTCTTGATGTTTAACAATCTATCCTTTGAGACACAGGTTAAATAATAATTTCTCCAGTAATAATTACATTTTTTCCCAGTCATAAAATAGAGCATCACAAAAGAATACCAATAATGCTGCTCAACATTAAGTGACTTCTAAGGGGAAGGGAACTCTTTGTTTCAAATTAATCATTGGCATCATACCAAGAAAGTTTCCATGGAAATTGGTCCCAGAGATGACGACATATTGCATTATCAGCAATCCTTAATATAAGAGGTGCTGTGGCATTATCAGGGTGAAAGACGAGGGATACTCATCTCTACTTGTGTTCAGAATAGCTTCCTGGTATATTTATAAACATAATTTCCACATGAACTTTCTATCTGATCAAGACCTGAACAAAATTTTAGATAGAATTATTGTACCTCTAAAATAGAAATAATGAGCAAATAGTAAACTTTGTTTATCTCAAAAGAATTAATCACTATATCACAATAATCCTGATATTTCAGGCTCCTTAAAAATGGTTTACATATTGTATTTGTGAGAATAATTTGGGTTGAAAACATCTGGACAGTTAATAACTGAAAGAAGTTTTTCACCAGCTCTGTCTCATGGTAAATATTAATCCCAAAGATAATATTTTAGTTTATATTAAAAACTTAGGGTTATTAAAAGAAGGATATGCTTAAACATACACATGTCTTGTAGGCCTTACCTATGTTTTATAACCTGGTTTCATAAAATGGAAATATAGAATTAATAGAATTAGAGTTATCAAGCTATGTTCTTATATTTAATTATATTGAAAATATAATTTTGGAAGAAATTTAAATAAATAACTTGGTGAAAACACATCTTCTAAATAAAAATGGTAATGTGTAGTCTATAAAATTATTTCACCTAAGATTTAATTTCTGAGCTATCATTGCTACTAAATAATATTTGATGCAAAAACACAGTATGTGATGCCTTAAAACTCTCTACCAATGTTTATTTATACTATGCATTTTTGTTTATTTTGCTGAAATTAAATATATGTAGAAATATAGTATTCATAGCAGATCTCTGAAATCAATGAATAGAATAAAGAGCTATCAATACTTAGTTACTTAACTTCCTAAGCCCTTTTTCTCATCTAATAAATGTGTGCTATAGTTATAAATTTGGCATAATATTTTAATCTGGATAAATCTGATAATGAAGGGAAGTTTTTATAACAGTGTCATGGTCATTCTAATTATGAAATATATATATGAGCTTCTATTATATAATATTGAAATATTGATTTATACCTCATTTACATTTGCCAGTCAAACCAACATTTCTTTCATTCATATTTTGCAAACTACTCCTTGTTATGAATTTCTAGAATCAATTACTTTTTAAATTCCAGATCATTCCTATAAAATACAATTTAAGATCATTCATGCTAAGTATCATCTTTGATTTATCAACAGTTGAAAGATATTATGAAAAGTAGGAATAACACACATGTGTCTGACGTCATTCTGATGGGATTGATAGACCCTGAAGAGATCCGGCCGGTCCTCTTCATGCTATATACCTAAATACCTTGTTATACCTTGATATATAAGGTATATTCTCCCTATATACCTTGATACCACACTGGGGAATGCAGGGATGATACTGATAATTTGCCTGGATCTCCAGCTCCACACCCCCATATACCTTTTCCTCAGTCACCTGTCATTCGTTGACCTCGGTTACTCAACAGTCATAACACCTAAAAGCTTACAGAACTTACTGACTTCCTACATGTCTATTTCATTCATAGACTGTTCACCCAAATGTATTTCTTTTTCTTCTTGGCAGTCAGTGAACTTTTCCTTCTCTCTGCAATGACCTATGACTGCTATGCAGCTATCTGCAATCCGCTTCACAACCAGGTTGTTATGTCTTCTAGACTCTGCTGTGCCCTTTAACTGGGTCTTATGTGTTTGGCTTTACAGAATCATTAGTCACTGTTTTTTGCATCAACAGTTTGCATTTCTGCAAATCCAATTGAATCTATCACTTTTTTTGTGACTTAATCCCAATTTCAGCCCTGTCTTGCACTGACACTCATGAGAGTGAAATCATGATATTCATTCTCTCTACTTTTAATGGTATGGTGTCTCTTATCACCATCTCTGTGTCATATGGGTCCATTCTGTCTACCATCCTGAAAATTAATTCCACCTCAGGAAAGCACAGTCTTCTCTACTTGTGCTTCACACCTCCTGGGAATCACTATCTTTTATGGTACTACAGTGTTTACTTATTTAAAACTAAAGAGGTCCTACTCCTTGGGAAAGGATCAAATAGTCTCTGTTTTTTATACTATGGTGATCCCCATGCTGAATAGCCATCATTTATAGTCTTAGGAACAAAGAGGTGATTAATGCTCTCTCTAGTCACACAGAAGAGAGAGAGCTCCAGGCAACTGAAACTGCAGTGATGCTGAATGTTAAGTGCGTCTTTTCTTCATTTCATATGTACAATACATCCTTTATGTAGTTTGAATTTCTGTAGAGACATCCTCTATGTGACAACACATTATCTGGAACATTAAAATTAAAAAATGTGGTGTTATTATTGAAGTTGTATCACAGAAATCCCTATGCATATTCCAATTTCAGACAATTTTATTGCAGAGAGCTTTTTCAGAAGTCATTCCATTTTTTACTGTAGAGGAAAAATTCAGGTCAGTCTTTAAGAGTGTGGCTTTGGACTAAAAAAGTCTAGATTTTAATTTCTAGAAATGCCAGCTTTTTAGCTGTATATCCCTTAATAAGTTACTGAAATTTTAAATCTAGTTTCTTTAACTGTAAAGGTAAATAATTCTAAGATTGTGGAGATATTTTACAAATAAAATCAGACGATGAATGGAAAGAATTTAATGCAGTGTTAATGAATAAATTTTGACCAATATCAGAATGTTATATTCTTGCAAAATTTGAATGCACAATAGCAATTGTCATGAAAATGTTAAGTGACTTTTACCAAATACATTTGGATATCTTATTCATTAACAAATTAACAGTTCAAAGATAAACAGCACTTTAATATTTGGTCTTAGAGAAAAGTAAAACACTATGATGGGATTAAGTTAAGGAAAACTGTATATTTAAATATTGAAGGAAATTTGGAAAGTATTTTAAATTATTAAAGAAAATAGAAATACACTTACATTAAAGTTTTGTTCATGGCTTTCTAGGACAATTTTATTTACACCTATTATATATTAAAATACATCAAATTTTTTGTCATTTTCTATTTCTATATGCATTTTTGTTTTCCACTCATGATTATAACATTTGGTGATTTCTTTGACATTTAAGCTTAGGAGATGAATGTGGTTGTTTGGTGTTTTGCTTTTGTTTTTGTTTTTGTTTGTTTGTTTACTTTTGGTATATGAGTTAAATCAAGAATCCCATCTGCAATCAATTAAGACCTGCAGTTTTCAAAATTTATGAGGTTATATATCTGCTTGCAGTTTTATCTCTTTTGTGTCTACCTGCTAACCTTTTGAAAACCCACCATTTTGTGATGCATCAACATGCTTCAGCAATTAATATTTCTTTGGTTAATTTGGTTATTGTTAAAATATAATGTCCTTTCTCTGCTTTACACAAGATTATGTTCTGTATAAAGTTATAAAATTTAGATTAAATTCTTATTTTCATTTTTTAAGATTTTTAATAGAGAAATATTACAAAGTTAAGAATTGATAATGAGTCCAAATTTTGTGATAGCCCATAAAATTTGGTCAGTTAGGTCACTGATATTTCCTTTTTAAAAATATCTCTATGTAAACAAAAATTGTAGGTTTAATTTTCTCAACTATTTAAAATATATTTAAGAAATTATGTTTTCTTAATTTTCCTATATTTGATATTTTGCATTTAAACTCAGACAATGGCTATTAGATATATTTTCCCCTCAAGAGATTTGCAGCATTTTCATTTACATTAATATTTCTTTGTTTAATTATATTTCTTCATTTCCTTAAAAATTTTTGTAATATTAAAATAAAGTTCAAACTCTGTTAGGATTAAAATTTTAATGAATTCTAACAAATTCATGCTGTTAAGTATTATATTCAAATAATTAAAATGTGCATTATTTTCCTCTACATCCTTAATTAATATAAACTTTTTGATATATCATATATAATATCTATGTAAATAATTCTATTAACATTTATTTTTGCTCTGAACTCTGTTGTCTAGGATCTATATTTATTGCAAGTCCTCTTTGTTTGTCTAAGGCTATATCTTTGATAAGTATTTACTTTTTTAAGAAAGTACATTTTTAACTAATATCCCACCTTGTACATGTGTATTTTCTTATATTTATAAGACCATTGGTACTTTGAGACTTTTGTGCTCCAGAAAACATCATGTTCTTAGAGCGAATCCAATCCTGTGGGTGTGAATCTATTGGAGGTGGGGCCCTTTGATTAGATTTCTTCAGTTATGGGCCTTTGATTAGACCCAAGGTGGGTCTTGATATATTACTAGAATCCTTTATGAACAGGATGAATTCAGAAATACAGATAGAAACACCATAGACTCTTGGAGAGGCAGACACAGAAGCTCAGAGAGAAAACAATGAAAGCAAGAAGCTGAAATAAATGGAACCTGGGAGAGAAAATGCCACAGAAGCCACAACCAGAGGCTTAAAGCAGCAAAGCCTGGGGGGAGAAGGCATAAACCAGCAGAGGACACACCGTGCCCTTCCATGTGACAGGAGCCCAGGATGGCCAGCAGCCATGTCTTAGGGGAGAGAGCTTCACCAGATGCCTTGATTTGTAAACTTTCCTCAGCCTTGGATCTGTAAGCTTATGAGTTAATAAATCCACATTTTAAAAGCCAACCCATTTCTGGTATATTGACTTGACAGCCTTTAGCAAATTAAAACAAGGCCCTTTACATTTTCTGGTTCTTCTTTTTATGAACTGTGCTGGACTTTCTTTCTATCATGTACATGTCTATGATTTAGAAAGTTTATCTTGCTGGTATGGACAATAGTACTCAACAGTTTCTCTAATCTTTCAGACAGAAGTTCAGGAATTGCTTATGCTTCAATTAAATTCTGACTGTGCTGCCTCCTACAATATATTCTAGAATGTACTTATGATTGTATTAAATAAATGTCATATAACTTCTAGAAAAGTGAAAACAGTACTATATTTATATTTACCCCATTTTCGCTGTTTATATGGGTGCATAACATATTTTATGTAAGCTGTGGTCTGAAATATTTTTCTGGCAAATGCTTTTACTCATAGCCATATGTTAAAATTCTATGTATTGTAAAAGTTGAACTACTTGAAAAGAGATAAAAGAAATAAGATTGGAACACAACATGATAAAAAATGAAAAAAGCTTTTTGCAAATGTTTGATGTTATAAAATAAAGGGAAAAATAGACTATATTTAAAGGGCACCTAATTATATTCCATAGTAACACTATAAAATATAGTTTATAATTCTTTGCCAAGGAATACTTGGAAGTTTTTGCTCAAGAACTCCACAACTGACTACAACAATGTGCTATAAATAGCTCTCAGCTATGAAAGCTCTGTTATAAGATTAACCTGAAAAAAGAAAATAAGAATTAACTTCGCACTAATAGATTTCCTAAGTTGGAGAAAGGAGTATGTCCTCCCATGGACTCACTCCCCATGTTCTTTAGGAAAATCATAAAAGTACTTCAATCAGAATACTACTACACATAAATCATTATGATTTCTCTGCACCACCTTAAATCATGATGCTCAAATATGTTAATCAGTTCCCTATTATTGCCTGCTGGTCTCATCAAAAAAAGGTGGCATGAGATAATTTTCCAGAACAAAATAGAGCAAGATTAATATATAAAAAATCTTATGTTAACAAGTGTAGTTAATAGAATCATTCGCATCCTTAGATTTCCAGTGAGATGATCTCAAATGGGAAGAGGAGCTATGCTACTATGGAAGCCTAACAGAATTCCCTGGTCAATAGCATACAATATATTTTATATACATTTGAAAATGTGTACCATTCTCCTTATTCCTTAAGTTTCTCAAGGCCAGTAACGCAAATATAATAGCTCTACATTATCTGTGAGACAAAAAACTTCACCTTCATGGGGCTGGGGGTAGGGGGCATTAAGGGGTGGTTTTTAATGCAATATGTGTAAATTTTTATACCTGGAAGAAGTATAAATTTTGTTACCTTTCAAAAAAAAATAGTGCCTAATTAAGGCCAGGCAATAGTCAAAAGGCTTTAGGTAAATAATTAACCTGGTTTATCATTAAAAGATAACAATCTGGAAGATATTTGCATTTGCAATGGATAAAATTTAATCTCAGGTAATGAAAATGTATCCTCCTACTTGTTCAGACAAAAATATAAGAGTCATTCTGGATTTTTTTCTTAAGTCTCACAGCTCATATCTTGTCCATCAGCATATCATATTGATTCCCTGTTCAAAATATATTTGGTGTGTGACTATTTATCAACACCTCCTCTGCTAACATCCTGGCCCAAAGAACCATCATCTCCATCTTTAAATTATTGCCACAGCCTTCTAGATTGTCTCCCTGCTTTCTGCCTTACCCTCTTGAGTCTATTGTCAATGTTAGGGTAGTGATACTGTTGAAAGGTAGGTGGTATCATGTCACTTTTCTTCACTAATCCTACAAGATTTCTCATCATATTGAGTAAAAATGGCTGAGTCTTACAGATGTTAAAACTGCAGCTCAAATTGATTTCATAGCTTGTTCATTGACAGACAATTGGTTAAAGGACCAAGTCATATTAGTACCCAGGCAATCTTACTTTAGAGATCAAATTTTTATCATCATTTTATCATATGGCATTTTTTCAACAAAATTATGCCACTCATCAGTTGAAAATATACATTATTATGTTATAAAGTATTTAAAAATGCGGGACAAGAGCGGTATATTGCTGGTAGACAACATTACAGTTGTTAAGAGAAGACAGTGACATTTTGGAGACAACTACTCCAACAAACATGTATAGTCCTATTTTCAGAAAGAAAAAACTGTATAATCAAAAGAGGAATTTAGCAGGATATCATTGGGTTGGGTAGAAAACCTGTATTAGTCAGGTACAGCCTGTTTGGTGTAAGAATGTACTTCAGAAACAGAGTGTCTCAACAAAAGGGAAAGTATCATCTTTGGGTATAAGAGTGCAGACTTTAGCTGACTAAGGTTTGTGGGTGGCTCTTTTCCATGAGGTAATCCTGGAGCCCAGTTTTCATTTATGTGTTTGCTCTGGTATCTCCCAAGATGTTGTCCTCTTCTGCAGGGTTGAATAAGCTTCATATAGCAGTCTAGCCACATTCCAGTGTTATGGAAAGAGGAAATTCTTGCATTTTGAAAACAGTTACTTTTTTTGTCATTTGGAAGATTTTTAAGGAAAAATTCAATTTTTTATAAAGATTTTAGATTAAAGATATTAGAAATCTCTTCTTATATGAGCATATTAGGAATAGTGCATTTAGTCCAAATTATCCAAGTTAACAACTAAACATTGTTTATAATGTTTCCTTACTATCTTTTTAATATTTTTGGGTGACTATAGTGATATTTTTACTTTTAGTCCATATGTTTATAATTTCTCCTTTCTTTTTTTTAGTACTTTACCTAGGAATTATCACATGTATGTGTAATTTATCATGGTAGACCCAAAATAAAATATATTATTCATAACATTGAAAATGTAAACTAGTAGAGATTCAATTTTTATTTCAAATTCTTTACTTTGTCATATATTATTGTATATAGGTGTGAACCCAAACAATTAGTTAACTTAGTTTTGTTTTAAGGAATTATTTTTGAAGCAATTAGAATTTGTAAATGTAAATATATGACATATTTACCTTCATTTTTACATTTTAGTGTCATTTATGTCTACGTTTAGTGTCTTTCTGTTATCATTTCCCTATCTGGATAATTTTTAAACACAATGATGCTGGCAAAAGAATTCATTTCTCTATGTCTGTGCATGCTAAATTTCTAAAAAGTCTTTATTTTATTTTACATTGAAAAGTTGTTTTCAGTGGGTTTCAACCCTGGAATGACTTATCTTTCAGGACTTCA
>JAQZBX010005155.1:26537-57520 GCA_029593785.1 Cabassous unicinctus
TCTCTGTATTCTGTTGTAGAACTCTTAACTACATATACATTATATTGTTTGATATTTTCCCACAGCTCTTTGAAAAAATTTTCCCACTGTAGTTATTTTTTAACATTCTTTCTGGGTTTTTATTCCAATTAACACATATTCAGCTTCACTCATTCTTTCTTTGGCTGCAGTGATTCTTCATATGAATCTGTTGATTAAATTATTCCTGTCTGAATTTGTGTTTGTGTGTTTTTTAAGTTTGTTTCTAACATTTCATTGGACATTTCCTTATAGCATCTATTTCTATGAAGAAATTTCTTATGTATCTGTACACATTGATGATCCTCTCCAATAGATCTTATTTTATTTATTTATTTATTTATTTATATAAATACAATTTATTGAAGTATATCATTTGTACATGAATATACATAAACAGTAAATGAATAGTAAAATTTGTGAATTTACAACGCAAAAATGTATATCATTATACAAGGTTCCCATACATCAATACCTTGCATTCTTGTGAAACATTTTAAAAATTATTACTTCTAGCTATAGCCCTTATCTAACATTTGGTGTATTTTTCCCCCAACCCACCCAATTATTAACATGCTTTAGTAGTATTGCATATTTATCATTCTTGATAAAATGTTCTCATATTTGTTCTGTGAACCATAGTCCATTTTCTACCACTGGATTCCCTGTGTTATACAGTCCCATGTTTTGTACAATCCATTCAAAATTGTGTACTAAGTGGCTCTTGTTTTCATCAGATAGTTGAGCTGTCATCACCTCAGTCAATTTCAGAACATTTTCATTACTTTTAAAGGAAAAATATCATATCCCTTTCTACTCCATATTGTTGTCTCTTAGTACTGAAATATCTTCTTGTTTTTGGTGCAAAATATTACAATTTTATTGTTAACTAATAGGTCTTTAAACAAGTAATTTTCTATGCTCTTTAGTCAAAAAACACTAGAAACATCTGTGTTTCATTAAGCTAGTTTTATTAGTCAATGTATTGAGCAAGAAAACAATCACTGGGAAATGTGCAGTTTCTAATTAAGAGGGTGTTACAAAGAAACTATGATAGATTTAGGCTTTTTAAAAATTATTCTTAAGGGGTGTTTAAAAGGAAAAGATGTGTATTATAGATTGGACGTTCTCAGAATGCAGGAATAATTCTATGATTAGGTAAATCAATAAATCTTATCTAAGTTAGGGCAGCCTACAGTAACAAGAGAGCTGTAGTTGGAAAAGTAATAGCAGTTTCTGATGAACTAAAGAGGGGGTGTTGCAATTCTGAGATTCAGGTCTCAATTGGCATATGAAGTATAATGTAGACTCTTGACCATGGTTAGTAGAAATGCTTCAATACATGTTCTACCATTATAACAAATGTACCTCACTAATCAAAGATGCTGTTAATGGGGAAATTGTGAGAGGGGGAGTGGGTGGGAGTGGGAATCCCACTATATTTTTGATGTATCATTTATGTAATCCAAAGCTTCTTTAAAAATAAAAAAGGATTTCAAAAAGTAATAGCAGTTTCTTGTTTGGTTAGAGAGAAGAATGTTTGGTACTGATTTGATGGTTGTCTGAATATTTTCTAGCCTGGCTCCTGTCTTTCTCAAGAACACTTGGTAGAGACTTGCACAGAGGATATTGAGTGTGAATTCAAACCCATTCAATCTGAGTTTCCCTACTTTTTCAACTGACACTTTAGCCCAAACTTGGATTTAAATTTAGCTGATTTCTTCATAGTTGCTTGTACTATGGCCATCTCTTTATTCTATCCTCTTGCAAATTTCAAATTGTTCCTTCATCACATTTCCTCTTTGAGCGACATGTCCCTCATTGGAATGCAAATTACTTGGATGTTGGCAACTTCACCTTTCTTGTGGACTCATGAAAAGCTATGATTTTTTAATTGTTAAAATTGGAAAGAGATTGTTTTCAGTTTTCTACATCCTATGCAGAAGTGGAAGTTCTATATTCCCTTATAAATTTTATCTGGTGTGGTTGCTTTGAATGTGTCCTTTCTGGATATCGTTACAATTGCCAGGATTATATGCATCTGGGGCTCTAGTTATGTACCTGGAAAATATAATGGAGTCTCAGAATCATTGTAAGTATAACTTATCTCATATACTTTGGTTTCCAAATATAGTACTTCTTCTTCCCACTCTTCCTCTTTTTACTTCTCCTTATTTTATCCTTCTTCTGCTTCTGCTTCTCCACCTTCTTCTTCTATGTCTGTCTCCTCCTACTTCTCCTTCTCTTTCTCTTGCCTCTCTTCCTTATCTTCCTGTTCCTCAGTCTTTTTCTACTTCTGTTTCTATTTTTAATCTATTGATCACCAAGGATAAAACCCTGCAAATACTTCATGTTTCAAGCAAATGAATGATTTTTAAAATCGTGTGAAACTAGTTCTCCCATAGTTCTTAAATATATTTGTTTCTCTCTTATTTCTGCTGTTGACTTAATAAAGACTTTCATTACTTTGTAAGTTATGTTTAAGGGGTTTTATAGTCAAGGAAAAAGTAAAGAGACCAATTTGGCCTTTTATTCTATGTAATAAATGCTTAAGCAGTACTCTTTAGTCAGGAAACTTATTTTAAAATGCTGATATCACCCATATGAGCTATGTAGTTTTGAACAATAACAACATTAAATGCCTCTGTTTTCCCATCTGTGATCTGTGATAATAGGCAAAAATAGACCCTCGTTTTGGAGTTCATATGAGGATATTATGTGTTAGTATATGTAAAACATTTATATATTTTTTAGTAAGTATTAAGCTGCATAGACATGCTAAATATAGTGTAGCTGTTTGACAGTTTCATATAGTTACAAATTCCAAAAATAATATTGGATTTTGCTTGTAAACAGGTCTGTTAATCTGGACATGATTAAGTTACAATTAGGGTGTTGACATGGCCACCTTACCCATCAGTAGGGCATTAAAACCCACACCCTGGTGGGTGGGGAATCAAATATAAAAGGCATGGCAAAGGACAGAGTTAGAGCAGTTTGAGTTGTAGTTCTGATGTTGGAGTCTTGAGCTGGAGACCCGGGAAGTAAAAGAGCTTGGTTGTGAGGAATGAGAGAAGGTCCCAGGAAAAGAGTTGAGCCATTCACCTGAGACTCTACAGCTGGCCTTGTGGAAAAAGGCAAAGCTGAGACCATCATAGTCTGCAGTTGACCTTGTGGAGAAAACAGTGGAGCTAAGCCCAGAGAGAAAGGGAGCCCTGGGAAGGGAGGAACTCAAGAAACCTGAACCCTGGAAAACATGAGCAGCTGTCTTGCTCCAACAAGTGGCAACAGACTTTGGTGAAGGAAGTAACTTATGCTTTATGGCCTGGTAAATGTAAGCTTCTACCCAAAATAATTACCCTTTATAAGAACCAACCAATTTCTGGTATTTTGCATCAGCAACCCTTTGGCTGACTACTACATATAGCCATTAACTATTATTCATTTATTAACTCAACATTCATTTATATATTCTGTGTAAACTCTAAGTCCAGGAACAGCATTTTGTCCTCAGTATGCAATTCTATGTACAGAAAAAAATCCTACTTTTGCTCAACTTACAGTGTCTGTGTAGTGGTAGATTTAGTTAGTAAACAAACTTCCATATCAAAACATATTAACTGATGACTGTGATAAGTCATTAAAAAGAGCGCTGCTTTGTGAGTCTTTCATTTGGGAAAGAAAATTGATCAGAGATATAAGGAGTGAAAACTTATTGAGGGTTAAAAAAACATTTTTCCATATTGATGTGATGAATAGAACATCATATACATTGTTTATTTTTAACATTTGGTTTCTACTTTACTAGGAGAAATAGAGGGTAATGCAGTTTACATGCCATTAACTTTACATCCATTTTGAAAATTTTGGACTGAATTATTGGTCAGATATTGATAGGCAAAAGTGAGTGCATCCTTGAAACTAGTACTCTTTCTTTCTACTAGAAAATTTCATTTTTGTTAGTTTGAAAGAGGAAATCAAATGATAAACTAAGGTAAAACCATGGCTAAAACTTTGCCTTAATAATTCAAAAACATCATTAGAATGGAAGAAACCATAAAATAATCCTGGAATGTTGTAAACACTTTAAATTTTCTAAGAGATGGGTATCCAGAAATACTTTTGAAGACATTTATTCCTTTACAGAAAAAAAATCAACTCAAAAAACCATAATCAAGAAAACAAATTTACAGATGCTGTGATTTTGAATAACTGGATTTTATTCTAAGACAGCCTGATATTCAGAAAATATTCAGTGTTTTGCCTCTGAATATTTCTTTTTTTTTCAATAGTACTTTGAGTATAGATTTAAATCACATATTGCAATGAAACATGTGTCTTTCAAAATAGAGATATAGGAGCTTTCTTTGCGTAACTGATTAGAAACTGAGCACCTGAAAATTTTTAGATTGCATTTTGAATTCAGTCTTAAGAATCAACTCTGTGATTACCTTGTTTTCATGAGATTGTTATGGTTGGTTCACAAGACACTCATGCTCGCTTGGAAGAAGTGACTTTTATTTAAAGAAAAGTAAATTTCCACTCCTAATTTCCTTTCAAATAAACTTATCTTAAAACAAACATAAACAAAGCAGAATAAATAAGGCATAAGCAGGTATATATTGAGATAATGGGAGATCATTTCTCAGGGATTTGCTTATTAGGTATAAACTTTGAGGAAAGATGACATATGAAAGTTTTTTTTCCTTAAAGTTAGAGGATAAAGAAAGAGCTAGAAAATGAGTAAGAATCTATATTAAAAAAAAAAAACAAGAAAAACTCCCAAAGATAAGCTAGCAAGATTTTCAAATCGTGGTCCATCTGTACCTAGTAGTCAGTTTTAAGTTATTCTTTGAACTTTATTTTGTTTTCCTTTAGCCTTAATTATATATTAAATAGATATTTCCATATTATCTCACTATATCTATGTGAGTTTCAGAATTGATCCCATAAATTTCTGTAATTGTACACTGAGAAGTAAATAATGGGATAAATATTAATTATATCATAAAAGAGTGCAAATGGCATATCCAGATAGCTGGACAGATCTGAGTTTAAGGGAACATGAAGAATGTAGGCAAAGGTTAGTGAGTCCTTCAAAGAAATTCGTGAATGAGAAATTAGCTTCATAATGTGTGTTGAGGATTTACTGTAAATCATGTGAGATTATTTCAAGGCTTCATCACTTGAGGATATCTTCTGTAATTAAATGAAAATCAAATTACATACTATCTAACAATGTCAATATATGTTAATCAATGAATATTTAATATGGATCAGTTTGAACATAATCATAGGCATATGGATGACAAAATAAAAAATATATGTAAAATGCTGCATTGGCGGGTAGGATAATGTTTACTTTGGAAGTATTACAATAAATGGAAAATCTACTAAGTAAAAATAAGACATCCTTCCCTAGTTTTTGACTATAGATATATGGGTTGAAATCTAACATTCTTTTGAGTTTTACTCAATGCTAAAATTGTATTTATTTATGAAACAATTTCTCTCAAACATTTTTTTTCATTGTGTCTCTAACATCTTGTTCCTCAAACTATAGATGATGGGATTCAGCATGGGAATCACATCTGTGTAGACATTAGCATATCATGGTCTAAAGGCTAGCTATAACTTGGCATCACATACATCCTGGGAAAAGCATTGCCCCAGGATAAATTGACAAATGAATCAAGTGAGAGCCAAACTTGAAAATACTTTCTGCCTACCTTCAGCAGAATAAATCTTCAGAATGGCCAAGAGAATGAAACTATAAGAGATCAAGACAATTAGTATAGTGGTTATGTCAATACAGCCCACAAAGTAGAAAAGTAGAAGATGGTTAATGTCAGTTTCAGAACAAGAAATAGCGAGGAATGGAGTGATGTCACCAAACACATGTCTAATTTCATTGGATATACAGAAGGTTAGGTTAAAAGTGGCCACTGGACATGCAAGTTAATGCCATCAACATAGGAAGAAATGATGAGTGGCACATAGACTCAGGGTGACAAGTCAACTGAAAACAGAAGTGGATAGTAGATGGCTACATAGTGATCAGAAGGCATTACAGCCAAGAGAAAACAATTTGTAGTCTCAAAGGTAACAAAATAAAACATCTGTTTTGCCCTTCCAAGAAATTAAATGAATTTACTCCCTGCCAGGTCACTGACAAGCGTATTGTGGGTGAAAACTGAAGAATAGCAGGCATCCAAGAATAACAACACACTCAGAAAATAAGACTTTGGATTGTAGAGCCGGGAATTTCCAATGGTCAGTATTACCAGTCCCAGATTTCCTAACAAGGTAAGGAAATAAATTGCTAGAAATAATAAAAGTAGGAAGACTTGCAGTTCAAAATCATTGTGAAACTCATCAACATAAACATAGAGACTTCAACACATTCCTCAATTGAATCCTGTATGTATCCCAATCAGAGAGAAACCTTGGCATTCCAGTTTATATATATATATATGGATTTCATTATGCCCTACTAAGAACAAGGGTATTTACAATATATTGCCTTAGTGCCTATATGTGTATATATATATGTATATATATGTGTGTGTATATATATATGTATATATGTGTGTATATATATATGTGTATATATATATGTATATATGTGTGTATATATACATATATATATGTATATATATACATATAGAGGCACTAAGGCAATATATTGTAAATACCCTTGTTCTTAGTAGGGCATAATGAAATCCATGGCATTGATATGATCAACAATGACAAAAAGTTTGGTCCAAGTTGCTGAATTTCCCTGTGTAAAATAAAGGAAGAAATTGTGTCATTCATTTGTTGGCTATATGAGTTTTCAAAAAATCTGCCAAATTAAGTAATAATTTCCAGTTCATTTCTGATCAATTTTCTACATACTTTTCTCATTTTCATTGTCTTAAAATTTAAAAACACAAATGAATATTGGGGTTTTTAAATTCAAAATTTATAGTGGGAAGCACAAATCTGAGTACTAGTCCTATGCTTGCTAAAATGTGCATAAAATGCCATTCCTTATTGGTTTCAGTTCTGGAAGTGAGCAACCACATTCACATCACAAGATTGTATTAAATTTAAAGAATAATGTGTTGTGAAAATTGTACTTAAAAAACTTTCCAGATGACTACTGCTTTAGTTTGCTAAATTACCAGAAGCAGATACCATGAAATGGGTTCACTTTTAAAAGTAGAATTTATTAGCTTACAAGCTTATATTTTTAAGACTGAGAAAAATGTCCAAATCAAGGCAAAATCAGGAGTTGCTTTCTCCCCAAAGGCTGGCTGCCAGAGATATCAGACTCCTCTGTCACATGGCAAGGTACATATTGGTGTCTTTTTTTATCTCCCTTCTCTTCCAGGTTTCTTTGCTTTCAGCTTTTACTTCTATGGCTTTATCTTTCTCTCTCTCTGTATTCATCCCATTTATAAAGGACTCCATCAAAAGGATTAAGTTCAACCCTGTGCACCCTTGGCCATGATTTAACTGAATTTACATAATCAAAGGGCCCTACATAAAAGTTATGGATATGTCAACACTAGGTTTGTTGAACCTGGCCCATGATTTAACTGAAGTAACTTAATCAAAGTGTTCTACATACATGTTATGGATATGCAAAACTAGGTTTATAATCACATTAATGGGTTAGCCTTAGGAATTTGAGTTTCTGGGGTACATACATTTACAAACTACGACAACACACTCTCTGACCCCAAGAAGACATGATTTTACAATATGCAGTATATATCCATTATATCACAATATCCCAAAAGCCATAAATCATTTTAGTAACAACGCTACTGTATTAGTCAGCCAAAACGTTGCTTATGCAAATGCTTGAAATCTGTTGGCTTTTACAAAGGGTATTTGTTTGGGGTAAAAGCTTACATGTACAAAGCCCTAAAGAGTCCAAATCAAGATTACTTCCTTACGAAATGCTGTTGGCTTGTGTTGAAGCAAGATGGCAGGCAATGTCCGTGAGCGTTCAGCATTCCTTTCCCTCTTAATGTTCTGTGGGTTCAGCTTCTTCTGATCTTAGCTGTAGGCTGGCATGAGGCTCATCTCACTTCCCAAGGCTTGTTTGTTTCCGGGCTCAGCTGCTCTGTTATCTTCACAATGTCAGCTGTAAACTTTCAGGTGAATGGCTCATCTCTCTTCCTGGGCCTCTGCTGTGTCTGTGGAGCTGTCTCTTGTCCTCTGTGTGTCTTTTCTGTGTGTCTACTTCTGTGTTCTTGATTGAGTGCCCATTTATATAGCCCACCAAGGGGGTGGTGACTCAACCCTTCATGTCCTAATGACGTGGTTGTATCAAAGCCCTTCTTGATTTATTTTAATCAAAGACATCGCAGCTGAATCTAATACAATCAAAGGGGGTATTACACCCAGAAGAACAGACCAGTTCGGAAACATAATATCTCTTTTTGTAATTCATAAATAATATCAAACTGCTACAGCTATGTACAAAGATTCATCAAAATCAGTTACAGGTGTTGTCTGTCCTAGGGCACAATTCCTGCAATTCCTGCCAGTCTGTGGACCATTGAAACTTAGAGAACAAGTTATATATTTCTAATATTCTAAGTAGTGTCAGGCATAGGATACACATTTCCATTCCATTGGGAGAAATTGGAAAGAAAACAGAGGTAAAGGGGCCCCCAAAATTACAAATCCCTGTATAGCATATCGATTAGATTTTAAGATCTGATAGTCATCCACGGATTAATGTTTTCCCCACTGGTATGAAGAAGCTGTCTCCCCACCTTACAACACTGCAACAAGGGCTTTTACAGTGGCCATGCTATCCCCAAGCACTGGTATGAAGGTCTAAATACCTTTAAGCATTGGCATGATGGCCAGGCACTCAGCTCTACCCTCTTCACGTATCAGGATGGCTGTTGCACTCTAGGATCTACCTTCTCCAAGCTATGGTGTGGTGACCAGCTTGAGAAACCTGGGGTGGTAACCCTCGATTTTTATGATGGGGTAGAAAGCATGCCCTGTCCAAGCTCAGGAAAATATTCATTCTTTTCACATACATGCGTGGATCTGCTCTCTTGGTCTGAGCAAATGTCATCAGTCTGTATCTCAGCTTCCAATGGTTCTACCTTTGAAGTCATTTTTCCTTCACTTTGTTCATATTCTGACTCTTTTAGTCCAGGCTCTCTGTGGTTCCGTTCATACAGATTTCACAAAAACTTGTCGATTTTGCATGCAGTTCACAGGGGTCCAATCCATAAGGCAATAGAACTTTCCACAATCCTTTCTAGATATATGTATTTCCAGTCCTGACTTGCACTGAAATGGCTAAAAGGTTCCATGTTCATTTAAACCCTTTCATGCAGTACTATTCTCTGGTGACTCACTTTTCTGAAAACTCAAAGTTTTCCTAACCAACAGTTTCTGGTTTCCTTGTGCCCAGGAGTTAAGAACATGATTTTCTGGGGTACATATAATTCCAAACCACCACAACTACAAATTGGGATGTTAGACTCACAATTCAACCTGTGTTACAGGGCAATCCTTATACCAAACAAGTTTTTGCTCTTTCCTGGCAATGAAATCCTTCTTTAGTCCTTCAGGAAAATGGTGAATAAGGCAGCAAAAACTATTCTGAAGGTAGGCCTACATTGTTTGCATACAAAAGCGGTGATATGTCTTTTTTTATATATATCAGTTTACTTTCTTTAAATACATGTCAATAAATTGCCTATTTGGGGTTTTGCATTGTGTTTTACCTTTTTTTTTAAATTTTCACTTAATAAAAATATAAAATGTTTCTCTATTCATATTCTCTTTATACCTGCAATATTTTTGTGTGTATTTATTTTTATTTTTATTTTTTGCGTGTGTTTTTGAGATATAATTCTGTCAATAAGAATCATGGTTTTTGCTATAATCACAGAGTTGTATATTCATCACTGCAATAAATATTAAAGCATTTTTATTACTCCAAAAAGCCATTCAATATACAATTCAGATAAATTGTATAACCCGTGAATATGTTTCAATAAAATTGCTTTAAAAATGTTTAAAAAAGAAATCATGGCCATTTCATTAATATATTATAACTGCTTATGTAGTGTCTAAAATAACTATGAAATAAATATCACCCAATTACCATTAATAAAATAGCTTTAAATTGTATTGCTAAAAAATGAAATCATTTTCATTTTCCACAAGTACTATTTAAATTCTAGTAACCTTCCTTATACCATCAGGCTGTGTGAAGAAAGAAAAGGTCATGTTTTAGAAATGACAGGAGATATATATATACATATATATATATATATATATATATATGGAGATATCTCCATATATAAATATATATGTGTATATATATATATGTATATATATATATAATGAATTTTTTATTAGAATTTTGTCATGTGAATTTGGGGATGGTTAAGTCCAAATTATTAATGCAGGCCAAAAGCTGGAAATGTCAATGAAGTTTTATGATGAATTTCCCAGGTAATCAAACAACTGGACACCATAAACTGGCCATCCAATCAGTTTCATTAGATTCTAATCAGAGTTGTCATATAAACTTGTAATGCTCTGCCCTGAGAAATCAGCCACCCAACCTCCAGACTTCCCTGAGCCACCAAACTTCTAGTCTACCCTGAGGAATCTACCATCCAATCTCTACTTGAATGGATTAACTCTGATGTGCCTAAGAATACTGTTACCGCCTCCCCTGATGAAATAACCCTCACTACTCTGTCTGAAGAGATTAATCCTGTTTCACAAAAGGAAACTGCAATGGAATGCCCTGAGGTAGTTGGCACATGGAAACAAACTTTTCAACTGTTCCTCCTTGTTCCCTCAATAAGAAGCAAAATAGTTATTCTTTAAGTTGCACATGTCTGTTATATGACAGTAAATACTTATTAATTATAATTCTATGAAGAATAAATCCAGTGAGTACCAATATTCTGAAATGCTTCATCTCTGTCACCACATTCTGCTTATGGACGTGTCAATGAAACAATAGTATGCTTTATTTAAATTCTCCTGATTCTCTTGACAATATAAATTTCTGACAATTCTTAGTCACTTTACTTCTCTGAAAAGCAAGAAGTTAATTCACAACTGAAGGTATATTTTGTAGCAAATCATGCCCCATTATAGAATTCTCAACAACAGTATAAACAAGCTGGAAGTGCGGTGGGCAATATGTACGATGCTTACCATATCATCCAATCTCTGCACAAATATATTCCTTTTACTAATATTTCAGGATTATTGAACTGGTCATGCTATCCTTAGCTTGTTTCACTTAGAAGATAGAGGCAGATAAAATTTGTTTTTTAAAAACATGATCATATGAAAAAACAAAACAAAAGCATTTGCTCAAATCATATGTAACCTGAAAACATAAAATAAACATCCAAGGGAAGAAATTAGCAAACATTAAACTTGAAAAGAAGGAAAGCTACGATAGCTGCTACCACATATTAAGTGGTTATAATGGGTTAGGAATTATGTGTATATCATTTTATATAAACTATGTAGTAATCAGCAAACTAAATAATTTTTTGTGCCTTTATAAATGAAAAGTTATGTCAAGCTAGATATATAATTTTATCAAGTTCACATGGCTACCTATCAGCAAAGCCAGGATTCAAGCTCAGATTTCCCTGACTCCACACACTAAGTCACTCAACCATATACAAAATTTCATTGTTTTATGCAAAATTCTGGAATCATTATCACCTAGAAATATCACAATCTCTATCTTCACCTATTTGAATTCTTTTAAAAATGCCATAAAACTTAAAATACAATGAAATTATAAAAGTGATAAGAAAATAAAATGATTTCTAGGTAAGATATCTAACTAGTAATTAAAATTTCAAATGGATTTATAATCCTCTATCTTAAAAAAATAATAATTATGATCTGAAAGTGACATATACCCAATGGATGATTGAAAAGTCATTTTCTTTGTCTTAAATAATTTCCATAATATTTAATTTTAGACCTTTATTTCTACTGCCCCTATTGCTTTATTTTCTTTTGAGAAAATTGAAGCAAATTTCTGATTTGCAAATCTATTGACCTAATAGACCTAAGTTTTGACCTAAGGAAGAGATACCTTCCTATTTTCCCAGCTATGTTCCCAGGAAGGATTGTGCTTCAATTGTAATACAACTCTGAGTAAACTAGAACACCCTATTAAAAATTTAAATGTTAAAGCTCATCGTCTAGTCTGAGATTCAGGTTTATAGTTTCTAAAATATTGTGTAAGTGACAAAAAGCTTTTCTTCTCATTTCTAGAGGAGAACTGACAACTCATTTATAAAACACTGTGAATATTATGCATTTGGATAATTGTACTAGTTTACATATTTCTTGTTGGAGTCCACAGTTGAAGCCAAAGGAGATAACACAATAACACTCATTTATTACAAAACAGCAACAAGATGAGATTTTTTACCCCCATAATTAACAAGTGAAAGTTTCTGGGACAACAATCCATGTGTTAAAATGACTAGAAGAGAGTACTTTGGCTTTTAATAAAAAAGGATCACTCTGTGGAAAAACCATATGGCATCAGATTGGAAAAATGGTCAAATTATTAGTTTTCTAGTAAATATTTCAAGATCAATTACTTATTAGATTTTGGAAATACATTAATGAATTAAATTTCCTGAAATCCAGTTTTTCATTGCTAGGAATACATGGCCTTTAATTCCACAAAAATTCCATAAAGATATATGCTATAATGTAATATATATTATGTTTTGAAATTTATATGATTTGTCCTTGTCTTTAGGATGCCTATACTAATCATTGAACTATAATAGTACCTAACTGTATACATAGGAAACTCTCAATATAATTTTGAAAAATACATGAATGACTTGGTCTAACACCAAGACATACTAATTTAGTAGAAGGGTAATATTGGTTATGGAAATGGAAGAATCTAAAGAATGAAAGAAATATGATATTAGTAGGGAACCATTTGGGAGCAATAGTTCCATTCATTAAAGCAATTCCAAATTGAACTACAGAATTAAAGTAACAATTAAAATTTAAGCAACATTTTTTTGCAGAAATTGATATTTTGTTTTTAGAATTTTAATGAAAATGCAAAAGACTAAGTCAAAATAACTTTTAAAAAGTACAATAATTTAGAGGTCTCATATAATCTGATTTTAAGATTCATCAAAGGTCTAAAATAAACAAGTGAGTGTGGTACTGTTGAAAAAATAACTTGATCAATGGAAGTGAACAGAATACAGAAACAGATTCACACGTATCTGTGAAGATTAGTAGCATATCAAGGGCTTGAAGGAAGCAGAGGTGGTGATTCCATCACAATCCTATTCAACTCACCTATTTGGTCTGTGGAATAAACAGACTGGGAGTATAACAGTGGATTAACATAAACTTAACCATGTAGTTACCTTAATTGCAGCCACTGTTCCAGATATGGTATCATCTATTAAACAACTTAACACATTCTGAGATACATGGTATGCAGCTATGGCTTTGGCAAATCCTTTTTTATCACAATACTTTTGAGTTTATTTTCATCGTCCTTCCTTAGGGGTATAGGAAAGCTTCAGCTGTATGAAATAATCTATTCTGCAGGTAGCTTGAACAAATTACCCTTCCAGAAGACAGCACAATGGTCTAGTAAATTGATATTATGTTGTTTGGTGCTAGTGAGTCTGAAGTAGAAACTACACTAGACTTATTGGTAAGATATGTGCATGTTAGATGATGGGTAATAAATGCAACAAAACTTCAGGGAAATGCCACTTCAGTGAAATTTCAAGGCACCCATTTGCTAAGACAGTGTCCACATATGACTTTTAAAGTGAAGGATAAAAAATCCAGCCACTCTTATAACCAAAAAGAGGCAAAATGACTAGTCATCCTCTAAGAATTTGAAGCTAACATATTTCTTGTTTGTGTGTGCCACTCTGAACCATTTAACAAGTAACCTAAATGCTGCTATTATTTGAGTGTGGACTGGAATTAAAAGAGTCTATTTAATAGGTCCAGAGTCCTGTGGAAGCTGCTTTGCCACTTGGGTTCTAATGATCAAGCATATCAAATGTTGTGTACAGTGCCAGTGGCAAATAGAGATGTTGTTTGTAGCCTTTCTCAAATCTCTATATGAGCAACAGAGTGCAGAAACATGGGATTTAGAGCAAAGATTGCGTCCTCTGCAGATAATTACTCTCTTTTTGAGAAACATATTTTGGCCTGCTACTTGGACTTAGTAGATACTGAATGAATTCTGCCACTCTCCTAATTTCCATGAAACCTGAGATGCCCATCATAAAATGGGTGTTGTCTATCACACCAAACCATCACGGTGGAAATGTAGTGCAATGCTATCATCAAATGATAGTGGTTTATATGATGTAAGCCTTTAGCAAGCCTTAAATGCACAAGTAAGGTACCTGAAGAAGAGGGTCAAACGCCTATGGCTGTCATTCCTGTCACCTAACATTCTTTCTCCTAAACCATAGCTATGTCTTTGGAAAGTCCCTTACAAGAAAACATGAGGCTTTTTTCCTATATTTTAAAAGAAACTTTAGATTGCTTAAAGTAATTCTATATCTAGTGAAAACAACATCATTTTACATTCCCACCAACAAAGAACAAGTGTTCCCATTTCTCCACATCCTCTCCAACACTTGCTATTTTCAGTATTAAAAAGTAGACATTTCAGTGACTGTGAAAAGGTATCTCTTTTGCTTTTGATTTGTGTTTCCCTAATGTTAATGCTGTTGTGCACCTTATCCTGGGTTTATCGGCCAATTATATATCTTCTTTGGAGAAAAATCTATTCAAGTTTTGCCCATTTTTAAATTGGATTGTTTTGTTGTTGTTGTTGTTGTCGAGTTTTAGGATTTCTTTATATATTCTGGATAATAAATCCTTATCAAATATGTGAATTCCAAATATTTTATCCTATTCTAAAGGTTGATTTTTATGTTTATGATAAAGTACTATGATGCACAAAGATTTAATTCTGATAAGGTCCCATTTATCTATTTTTTTCTATTCTTTTATTGCTGTACTTGTGGTATAATGCTAAGGAAATATTTCTTAACACAATTGCTGAAAATGTTTCCCTGTTGGAATTTGTCTCAGTTTCCTGGATGCTAAGCAAATATTATTAAAGGGTGGTTTAAAAAATTGGGGAATTATGGCTCATGGTTTTGAGACTGGCAGTAGTCCAAAATCGAAGCATCCACAAGGTGTTCTGGGGCTGGTTGCCAGTGATTCTTCATCCTTGGAATTTCTGTCACTTGCATTGCATTTGGTTATGACATTATCCTTTCTCTGTGGGTTGCATTGACTTCCACCTTCTTTTGTGACATTCTTTCTATGACTCAATTTCCTTCTGCTTATGAAGGACTCCAGTAATTGGATTATACCCCAAACTGATTCAGTTGGCTGCACTTTAACTAAAAGTAGCATCTTTAAAAGGTCCTATTTAAAATGGGCTTACACCTACAGGAATTGGTTATGATTAAAACCAGTTGCTTTTTTTTTTTTATCATTTTGGGAGTTATGCAATAAAATCAGTAGCAGGATTTGAAGTTATGGTTCTTATATTTAGATATGTCATCCGTTTTAAGTTATTTTTTTGTGTGTATGGTAAAATATAGAGGTCAACATTCATACTTTTTCATACAGCTATCCAGTTTTCCCAACATGATTTCTTGATGAGATTATCCTTTCTCACTGAACAGATTTGTGACCCTTTTCCAAAATCCATTGACTTTTGACACATGGGTTTGTTTCTGAACTCTCAATTCCAAACCATTTTTCTGTATGTTGGTCCTTGTGACAGGATCATGAATTTTGGTTACTGTACCTTCGCAATAATTTTTGATTGGGAAGTGTAGGTGCTCCAAAAAACATTCTTTTTAAAATGTTTTTGGCTACTAAGGCCTTTAGCCCTCTATACAAATTTCTTGAGTGGCTTCTCTATTTCTGCAAAGATGACAGGTGAATTTTTGATTTGGACTATGTTGAATGTGTAAATCTCTTTGGGGAGAATTGACATCATAAAATTTAGACTCCCAATCCAGGAACACAGAATGTCTTTCCATTTTATTTTCATTCTTATTTGAGTACTGTCAACAACATTTTTATAGTTTTCTGTCTGTAACCTTTGCTAATTTGCAAACTTTGCTAAATTAAATCCTTGATATCTGCTTTTCTCAGTTGCTATTGCAAATGAATTATTTTCTTGATTTCCTTTTAAGATTGTATATTACTAATCTATTAAAACATCACTGATTATTTCATGTTGATATTTTATTCTGCCACATTCTTGAATTAGTTTACTAGCTTTTAGCTTTGTTGTGAATTTTTCAGAATTTTTTATGTATAGGATAATGTCATCATCTCCTCATAGGGAATGTTTTACTTCTTCTTATCCAATTTGGATGCTTTTTATTTCTTTTTCTTGCCTAATTAATCTGATTAGAATATTATTATAAGGTTGAATAACATTGGTGTTGTTGGGCATCCTAGCTTTGTCCCTGATTTCAGGGCAAAG
Organism: Cabassous unicinctus; assembly: GCA_029593785.1. Classification (NCBI taxonomy): domain Eukaryota; kingdom Metazoa; phylum Chordata; class Mammalia; order Cingulata; family Chlamyphoridae; genus Cabassous; species Cabassous unicinctus. Next base: position 43,111 of record JAQZBX010005155.1, read on the forward strand.
GCTTTCAGACTTTCACCATTAAGTAGGATGTTAACTGTGGGATTTTTATATATGACCTTTATCATTTGGAATTAATTCCCCACTATTCCTCATTTTCCTGGTGTTTTAACAATCTTACCAGGTAATCTAATCAAAGGCCTGTCAGCTAAATTTAACATAATCAGAGGAAATCACACCCAGAGGAATAGATTAGTTTACAAACATAATCTTTTTCTTTTTGGAATCATAAACAATCTCAAACTACCACACCTCTGCTTAAATTTTCTGGAAATGTTTAAGGTAGATTTCTAACATTTCTTTACAGAATGATTGGTAGAATTCACCCGTGAAGCAATTTGATCTTATGTTTTCTTGGTTGAAACGTTTTGATCACTAATTCAATCTCAGTATATATGACTGGTCTCTTGAGTTCTTCTATTTCTTCTTTCATCAATGTAGGTTGCTTGTGTGTTCCTATAAATTTATCCTTTTTGTATAAATTGTCAATCTTTTTGGTATACAACTTTTTGAAGTATCCTCTTATTAAACCTTTTATTTCTATGGAGTCAGTGTTGATAAACCCTCTCTCATTTATGATTTTATTTATTTGCAAGTTCTCTGTTTTTCCTTTGTTAGTCTAGCTAAGGGTTTGTCAATTTTATTAATCTTCTCAAAGAACCAACTTTTGGTATTGTTAATTTTTTCTAATGTTTTTATTCTCAGTTTCATTTAATTATGCTCTAATTTTTGTTATTCCTTTCCTTCTACTTGCTTTTGGATTAGTTGTGTTTTGTAGTTCTTCTAGGCATGCAGTTAGGTTCTTTGACTTTAGCTCTTTTTTCTTTTTTTAATGTAGGCATTTAGGCTCAATGATTCTTTAGCTGCATCCCATAAATTTTCTTATGTTGTGTTCTCATTTTCATTTGCTTGGTGGTAGGTACTGACTTCCTTGACAATTTCTTCCTTGACCCACTTATTGATTCATTGTGTGTTATTTAACTTCCATATATTTGTGGTTGCTCTGTTTCCCTGCCCCTTATTAGTTTCTGGCTTCATTCCATTGCGGTCAGAGAAATTACTTTGCAATTTTTCAATCTTTATAAAATTTTTGAGACTTGTTCTATGATCTAGAAAGTGGTCTATCTGGGAGAATGATACATGAAAACTCAAGAAGATTTTTATTCTGTTGTTTTTGAATGTATCATTCTGTACATGTCCATTATTTCTAGATATTTTAATGCATTATTCAAGATATCTGTTTCTTTATTGAGCCTCTTTTGAGATGTTCTGTCTAATGGTGATAATGGTGGATTAAACATTCCTCTATGATGATAGAGGCATTTTTATATCCCCTTACTTTTGTCAGTATTTGCTTCATTTATTTTGGGGCAACCTGGTTAGGTGCTTAAATATGTAAGATTGTTCTTTCTTCTTGGTATATTACCCCTTTTATTAATATATAGTGTAGTTATTTGTCTCTCACAAAAGTTTTGCATCTAAAGCTTATTTTGCCTGATATTAGTATAGTTACTCCTTCCCCTATTTGTAAATATTAGTGTGTAAAATTGTTTACTAACCTTTACGTTGCAACATATTTTTTGTCTCTGTGTCTAAGGTGAATTTCTTATAGAGAGTTTATAGATAGGTCATAACTCCTTGCCAATTTTACATATCTCTTGATTGGAAATTTTAATCCATTAACATTCAATGTTATTACTGTAAAGCTTGCACTTACTTTAACCATTTTTCCTTTAGGGTCATATATGTCATAATTTATTTTTATTTCCTTTTTGAAAAATGCACTAGCAGCACATAGCTGCAGATTTAAACAGGCTGAGGAAAGAATTAGTGACATCAAAGATGGGATATCTAAAATTGCACAGATAATAGAAGAGATAGAGAAAAAAGGGGAAAATTTCAACAGGGACTCAGGGAATTGAATGACAACATGACATTCATAAATATACACATTATGGGGGTTCCAGAGAGTAAAAAGAAAAAAAAAAAAGGTTTAGAAGAAGTGTTTGAGGAAATAATGGCTAAAAATTTCCAACTCTTTTGATGGACGTGGTTGTACATGTCCAGGAAGTGCAGTGTGCTCCAAGCACCGTAAATCCTAGCATATCAACCTCAAGACACATACTTACCAGATTGTCAAAAATGCAAGACAAAGACCAAATCCTGAAAGCATCCAAGGAAAATAAATCCACCACATATACAGGACACTTGATAAGATCAACTGCTAATTTCTCATCTGAACCAGGAAGATGAGAAGACAGTGGTATGACATACTTAAGAACAAAATTGCAGGCAAGTATTCTGTATTCAGCAAAATTGTCTTTCAGAATGAGGGAGAGTTCAAAATATTGACAGATAAACAGAAATTGAAGGAAATTGTCAACAAGTTTCCTGCTCTTCAAGAAATACTAAATGGAAGTTGAAAGGAAAAAACAAGAGAGAGAGGGTTGGAGGAGAGTGTAGTTAGGAAGATGATCACCATTCCATTTTAGATTTACAAAATAATCAAACACCACCACCATGAAAGCCTGATCCCATATGAGCCAGTGGGTTGGTGGCAAATGCTATTGACATTGAATTGTGCCAGGAATTGTAGATACCCCACTCTTGCTCTACCCACCCCTAATTATTCATCTAATTATATTCCATTTATATCATTGTGTGTCAGAAGCTTAAAGAAATCAATGCATAAAAATCCTTTCACTGTCTTTAAAAATGGCTTTTTGTTGGCTGGTGTGCTCCTTAAGACTTTAGCTCTTCCATCAAAAAGATTCCGCTGAAGCAATATTGAAAGGTCCTCTCCTTTCTGATTTTGAATCTTGTCCTGAGCTTGTTTTAGGGCCTTCAAAATTTATGTTTCCTGGAATTACAATGCCTTCCCTATCCCTATGATACAGCCCTACGCTCCATTTTCAGTGTTTTATCATATGTCTTAAAGCCAGGAATCATTTGTCCAGCCCACTTTGTATTGATAGTTAATTACAATGCCTTAACTGTCTGCATGCAACTTCTTTCTGCTTTCAGGGCAAGTTCTGGGAATACAAGTTAGAGATGGGCTTCCTGGATTAATCTTTCAGGCTGTTACTCAATAGATTGGAACCAACCAACAAGCACTTCAGTATGCTTATGGGGGTTACTGTACTCCTTCCAAAACAGAGTCAGGGACACACAATAAGATTTCAGGCCCAGTCTGCACTCAACCAGGGATGAGTTAGGATAGAGTCCAGGTTGTTCTACTAGTTTTAATTTGAATTTTCTTGACTGAGAACTCACTCTGTTAATGTAATCATTTAATGGTTTTCTGGAATTTTGAAGAAGATAATTTGTCCTTTTATGGAGTTTCTCAAAGATTCTGTGTGGAAACAGGCTCTGGAATGTCTTATGCTGCCACCTTTACCTAGAAGCAATCAGAGTAATATTAAGAGCATTAAAATAATTAATAAATATGTTTATGTGTTCCAGGGGCATTGTCTCGGTGGGTGGAAACCCACACAATAACCAAAAGAATGTTGGATTCTGATCCCGGGGTGTCCTGCTACAGTCCCTAATAGAGTGCAAGAATCCCCCCAGTAAATGGGCAGTGCTTAGTGAGGGAGGACAGACTATTATGCCAGACCCTTGGATGTCATAATGAACTTTTACTTGTAAAATTGAAACTTAGCCTATTGTTAGGTATTGCCTGGAAACTGCCTTCTGAAGGCTTCCTTGTTGCTCAGATGTGGTGTCTTTTCAAGCCAAACTCACCATATAAATGAACTGTGGTTGCCCACCTCCCCAGCCTGGGACATGAATCCTAGGGGTGGGCCTCCCTGGCATGGAGAGATTATTACCAAGTGCTAACTAATAATGCATATGGAAAGAGACCTTGACTAATAAGGTGAAATATTAAATACAAGTGAGTGTTTGTGGCTGGGAGATTTCAAGGTGAGTTGGGTGGTCATTCTAGAGATTATGCTTATGCACATCTCAGCAGGGTGCATACTATTTACTGCCACAGTAAATAGTGCCTCAAACAGTGGGACTACTGGGGGCACTGCAGACATCTGGATACTGTAGGCAGGGTGGATGGTCTTGGGGGTTCAATGCTCTCTCAGTGGGCCTTGCTTTTGAGCATATGATAACCTAGCTCTCCAATGTATTTGAGTTGGACTCATTTGTAGTTTCTTTGAGTGTCGCTCATTTGCTCCTTTTATTTGTACATTTAATTGCACTATACTTGTTGATGATACATCCCAGGGACTTCAATCATTAGTCTGTTCATGTGCTGGGTAGGCCATGAGTTTCAGCAGTATTGCAGCACCTACTCTCCAGGTCATTGGAATCACCCAAGACAGCTAGCAGAGGGTGGAGGATGAACAACACCCATCCCAAAAATCAGAGTATTTACAACTGTAGGTGGGAGAGTTCCATATTTGTCCCCATGTAATCTAGGCGCCCTCTTAGTAAGAGGCAGGGTGAGCATCACCATTGGAAGGTCTTCAGAATAGGAGAATGAACAATGAGATAATGTATACCTATTGTTATTTTATTAATATTCTATTATAGACTTATTATTTTGGCAATGGAAGAACTTGCATCTTTGATGTAGGGGCAGTGACCACTGAGGGTTCTGGAGGGAGGGAGGGGGAAGAATGGGTGTAGCATAGGCGCATATTTGGGACATTGGAATTGTCCTACATGGCATTGCAATAATGAATACAGGACATTATACATTTTGTCAAAGCCTATAGAATTGTGTGGGGCAAAGTGTGGACTATAGTATAGACTGTAGTCCATGACTGGTAGCAATGTTTCAATGTGTGATTTTCAATTGCAGCAGATGTGCCCACAAATGAAAGTGTTGTTGATGTGGAAGAGTGTGGAAGGAGGAGGGGGTAAGGTGTGTTAGGAATCTCCTGTATTTTTTAAGTGAAATTTATGTAATCCAAACCTTCTTTAATAATTAAATTTTTTAAAATTAAAATTTAAAAATAAGAATTCAGACCCCTCCACACAGCCAAGGAAGGATAGAGTCCAGCTTCTTCTACCAGTTTTAATTTGCATTTTCATGATTCAGGACTCACCCAGTTACTGCAATTATTTAACTGTGTTCTGGAAGTTTGAGGAACAATTTGCAGTTTCTCAAAGATTCTGGGGTATCTTTGCCTAGAAGCAATCATAACAATACTAAGAGCAGTAAAATAAATTAAGGATACAAATCCTATCTTGAGAGAAATCTAACAATATAATGCAATATGGTAGAGTTAAAAAATACAGGAGGAATAATATTAAATATTAATTATTATATTAACCAAAAAAGCAAAGATAGAAGAATCAGAACTGCATAATCATATGAAATAAATTGAAAACAACACATAAATAATTATTTTAAATGTAAAGTCTAAATCCTCCAATTAAATGACGTTAACTTACTCTATTGGAAAGTAAAACCAATTATATGTTTAAAAATGTATATCTGTATATATATAAGCATATAAATACAACTGTGCAAATTAGTACCATTAGAAAAATAGAACTTTTTATTCTAGAGATGTGAAAGGAGTATAAAATAACCAAAGAGCGAATTTTACAGAAAATTATAAAATTTCTTATAAGAGCTTCAAATCACATTTAGAAATGAAAAGAATTAAAAACAGGAGATTTTTTTTTAAAAAAAGGCATTGAGTAATTAACAGTTATCAAGGTCTAATTTTGCTAATGTCGGAGTAATAGATCATGTTTCCTTTCTGTTTCTTTTTTTTTAATGATTCACCAAAATTATGTTACTATTAGAGATGATATATTGGAATCTCAAAAATAAAGATTCAGCAAAAAAGATTAATCATAAAAAGTTCTGTCAATTATTCTTTCTTTGGCTATTAATATTATTTAAAGTAAACATAATAACTATAAAAATTGACTTCAATGTTGGGGAAAAAATTTCCTCATGTTGTCGTTACAGATTATTCAGGTGATATTGACATAGAAAATCTTAAACCCCAAGGTCACCTATTGTGAAATAAATTAATACTGGCCTTTTAATCTCCAAATAAGGTTTTCTCAGTTTTACTGAATTGTTGGTGGATTGAAGAATTGTACATTCAAATTTCATTAAATATGTAATATTTTGTATTCCTTCCTATGTTATATTAAATACTTTCCCAAATTCTGCAGTATAAACAATTTTCTTACAGGAATTGCTTTAATTCTATATGGAAATAGACCTCATGATCATTAGTTAATGAAATATTCATAAGAAATCATTTCTCCTGGTTGTATGGAGAGGAAGAAAATTTTGGCAATTCACCTAATTAGAAAAAACTTTACTTATCTCAGTGCTTATATTTAATTCCTTCTCTCATTTTTCTTTTAGTGTAATAAAAGCCTAGACACTAAGTAATAAAAAAGTTTAACAAACACTGCTGTGGCTGAATACAACAGTGCATCTACTGTGTTGATGAATCGTAGACATTTCCAAACCTGACTCCACCATGTTTTCCTTGTGATGAATCAAAAATATACAATCATCACCTGTTACTCACTCCTGGAAAGCAGTTAATTATGCTGCACCAGTGAAGGCAAAATGCATTATATTGTGGGTTTTACAAACATCTATTATAACATAGGTCTGTGTTTATTAGAAATATTTAAAAATAAAATTAGTATATTACTGAAAATTCAGTGTGTAAAATTATACAAATACATAATTACACAAGATAATAAGCTTTATATACACAAAGGAGAATAATTGGAAGAGAAAATTCTAAAGAATAACACTTATGAACAATTTTCTTCTTTAAATTTCCTTCTAAAATAAATGTTGTGGAATGCAAAATGTTTAATCTTATGGTAGTCTTAATTTTAAATACAAAAAAATGTTTCATTATGAAAATGTGCTATTCCATTCTTGGTGTTAAACAATCTGTCTTACAGCCACAGGTTAATTTACAATTTCTCTAGAAATACCTACTCTTTCACCAAGTCATAAAATGGAGCATCAAAAAAGAATACCAAAAATGCTGTTCAACATTATGCAGCTTCTAAGGGGAAGGAAACTCTTTACTTTAAATTAACATGGTTGCCTTAGTCCTTGATCTTTAATTATTGGGATCATACCAAGCAAGCTTACTTGGAAATTGGTACCAGAGATGACCAATGTTTGCATTATCGGCCATCTTCAATATAAAAGCGCTGTGGCATTATCAGGGTGAAAGACAAGATATACTAGCCTCTGCTTGTGTTCACAGTAGCTTACTCTTATAATTGTAAAACATAATTTCCAAGTGAAGTTTCTATTTGATGAGGACCTGAGCAAATATTTAAGGTTAATTTACTGCACCTCAAAGACTGAAATAATGCACAAATATTAAACTAGTTATCTCAAAGGAAATAGAGATATTTTGGGCTCCTTAAATGGTTCACAAATTTCCTTTGTGAGAAAAATTTGGGGTTTAAAAATTTCCAGACAGGTAATTCTGGAAGAAGTTTTTCACCAAATCTGACTCATTGTATGTATTAATCTCAAAGTTAGGGTGTTTTAGCTTATCTAAAAAAATTGAGGTTATTTTATGCTTATACATATACATGTCTTAAAGGCCTTACCTACGTAATGCCAGATTTTATACAAATGGAAATATAGAATTTGTGGAATCACAGCCATCAAACAGTGTACATATATTGAAAATATAATTTTTGGAAAAACTTTGATTAAATAATTTGTTAAAAATCACATCTTCTAAGTATTAATAGTAACATGTAGTCTATAATATTAATACACCAAAAGCTTAATTTCTGATACATCAGTGCTACTAAATAACATTGGATACCAATGCACACTAAATGATGCATTAAAACTTTCTAATATTGTTTATTACATAATTAACATTTTGTTTTGTTTGCTAAAATAAATATACTAGAAATATAGTGTTATGAGCCTGTATCAGGATTCAATGAATCTTGGTGGGATGAAGAGCTAACAATACTTAGTAGTGGGAACTGAGGGAAGTTACTAACATCCTGTGCCCTTTTTCTCATCAAATGAATATGTGCCATAGTAATAACTCTGGCAAAATATATTGATCTGCATAAATCTGTTAATGAAAGGAAGTATTTATAGCAGTGTTATGGTCATTCTAATTATGCAATATATATATGAGTTTCTATTTTATTATATCTAAATGTTGATTTATACCTCATTTACTTTTGCCAGTCAAACAAAGATTTTTTTCAGTCATGTTTTGTAAACTACTCCTTTTATGAATTTCTGGAATCACTAAATTATTTTTAATGCCAGAACATTATTATTAAAAAAGAAATTGAATTCATTCATGCTAATTATCATCTTTAATTTCTGGACCCTTGAATGGTATTATGGAAGGTAACAATAACACAAATGTGCCTGATTTCATTCTGATGGGATTGGCAGACTCTGAAGAAATCGGATGCATCCTCTTTATGCTGTTTCTCTTGATATACCTTATTACTGCACTGGGGAATGCAGGCATGATACTGATAATTTGCCTGGATCTTCAGCTTCACACCCCCAAGTATTTTTTCCCAAGTCACCTGTCATTCCTTGACCTTAGTTACCCAACAGTCATCACTCCTAAAACTGTGGAGAACTTACTGACTTCCTGCAAGTCTATTTTATTCATGGACTGCTTCACCCAGATGTTATTTCTTGGCTGTCAATTAACTTTTCCTTCTCTCTGCAATGGCCTATGTCCTTGTTGAAGCTATCTGCAATCCTCTTCATTATTAGGTTGTATGTCTTCTAGATTCTGCTGTACCCTCATCACTGGGTCATACATGATTGGCTTTACTGAATCTTTAGTCATTGTTTTTTTGTTTGTTTGTTTGTTTGTTTGTTTTTATCTATAGACATATTTTATTATATATATATATATATATATTTAAGAGGTATTAAGATTACATAAAAGTTACATAAAAATATAGGGGATTCCCATATGCCCCGCTTCCTACACATCCCACATTTTCCCACATTAACAACATCTTTCATTCGTGTGGTACATTCATTACAATTGATGAAAAGATTTTAGAACATTGCCACTAAACATGAACTATAGTTTACATTGTAATTTACACTCTCTCACACTCAATTCTGTGGGTTATTGCAGGATATATAAATGCCTGTATCTGTCATTGTAATGTCATTCAGGAAAATTACCAAGTCCCCAAAATGCCATCATATTTCACCTGGATTTCCCTTTCTCTGCCCTCAGAACCTCTAATGGCCACTGCCTCCACATGAATTATACTGTTTCTTCCATCACTAGAATCACAATAAGTCTATAGCAGAGAACCAGTAAGTCTACTTTAGTCCTAGTTCATTCCCCAATCTTGAGGATTCTGGCAAGGTGTTGCACATTCCCCCTCTAATTGAGAGGAGTCTTTGATCTCATGAGGCAGATGTATAGGATTCTCTTAGTTGCAGTTGTAGATTTTCTTGGTTCCTTGGGATAGTAGTTGTCCATTATCATCTCCTTGTTAGTTGTCCTGGGTGAGTCCAATGAACTGGACAACTGCAACTCAGTTAAATTTCAGGACCCAGCTGGCACATGGACAGCTCAGAGATTAAAGTCTCTTGGATGTACTCCTACCAACTCCAGCAACAACTATACATTCAAATAAAAGGGACAGAAGAGGCGTGTGTAGAAAAGTCACATCTGAGTCCAACTCTGTCACACTCAGGAGCACAAACTCCAAAGTAGGGCCACTTGCAAGGCACCAATCTCCGGAGCTATCTGCCATGATCAAAGCTCCTGTGTGTCTCCAGAGCTTTCAGGATCCCCACTATTTGGGGTAGTATCTTTCTTGACCGTCTATGACATTCTGCTGAGACATGCATAAGCGTTACCTCTCTGATGACCTCCCAACTCACTTTGAAGTCTCTTAGCCATATACACTCATTTGTCTTTACTTTACCCCCATTTTATTCAAGGTCTTTTTCCAGTTGTATCACCAGCCCATGCTTGGTAGTAATCCCTTGGTGCCAGCGAGACTCATCCTGGGGAGTCATGTCTCACGCCAAGGGGAAGGTAATGCATCTATATGGTGAGTTTGGCTAGGAGAGAGGCCACATGTGGGCAACAAGGAGGCTCTCAGGAGGCACCTCTTAGGCACCCTACAACACTAAGCTAAGTTGCAAATTCAAGAGCAAAAGGCTCACAAGCATAGTTCTCAACATCAAGGGCCCATCAATAGACCATCCTTTTTTTATAGTCATTGTCCCTGCACTTGGAGGATTGCTGTTGTTTCATTAAAGAGTACCCCAGGATGGGAATTCAACAATCTTTCAGTTGTTGTGTGAATCTCCACTCACTGTGGCAATATTCCACGAACCTTTGAACATATACAGATCTTCTGAATAAGCAGATGATTTCTAGGTAGATTATACCCAGATGAACTTCCTCCCATGTATCCCCCATCACTGGCACCCTGCCCTTGATCCTCCATTGCAATACTTTTAATTCTTCTGTGATCCAAAACCTCTTCAAACTGAAGCCAAGAATATTGTCAAATTTGACTAATAGGAAAATGAAATAATAATGTTAGGTTTAAACATAAGAAATAAAATACATAATAATTTAGAGAAAGCAAAACTAAAAGGAAAAATGATTGGGGTGTTAAAAAAATGGAAAAAAATGAAAAAATAAAATAAAATAAATTATTTTTTTACTTTTTCCTTTCATCACTTTAACAACAGTTGTCCTGTATGTACAGTGGCATTTTCTTCCATTTCTTCTCCAGTATCTTTTTTTTTTTTTCATATTGTCTTCAAAGAAGTTTTAGGTCACAGTAAGATTACATACAGAATATAAGGGAATCCCATAAACCCAGCATCTTCCCCCTTTTTCCCCTTCCCTATTAATAATCTTTTTACATGTGGATGGTAAGTTTGTTACAACTGATGTATAAATAATAAAACATAGTTACTAACCTTGGTCAATGGTTTACATTATGGTTTACATTTAAACCATACACTTTTATAATTTTTTGATGAAATTTAACATGGCCTGAATTCATCATTGCATGATCAGGCAGAACACTTCCATTGTCTCCAAATACCCCCTCTTCAATCTCTTCTATTCCTCCCTCCCTTTCCCATCAGGGCCCATGGAGACTACCAGGCTTCACTCCTTGAAGGACAACATTCTTAGATAATTGCAACAATGTTGAGGGCTGGACACATTAGTCTGTTCTGCCCTATTAGGAACTGCCCATTCTCTCCAGAAACACATCCCCCCTCTGAGAACATATCAGGCCTCCCCAGCATGGGATTCCAACTCTTTCTCACTCATTATGTGGGTCTTCCCCCACTGATACAACACATTATGACAAAATGATCACTTGCACATTCTCTAGAAGACTGTCTCAGGTGTGCCTTGTCCTAAATGCCCCTCCCCCTGGCATTCAACACCCTAAACCAGTAACACTACCTTGTCATATTGCCAATAGAGTTTTCTCAACATTGTAGTTTCACCCACATACCACCTATCCCCAGTGTCCACCTATTCCCTTCCCCAACCTTCCTCCCGGTTCCTTGGACCATCTAACCCATACTCCCCACCCTAGCCCCCATCAAGCTTGCACCACCTAAACCAATAGCATCCCTACAACCCTGTCTTATATCTTTATTGCACAACTACTAACTTCCACCTTATCATAGATTTTGCCCGTATGGGCGTTGACTCACAACCTTCTTCTCCCTTCCTATTTCCTGTAAACCTATCTTCCAGACTTCTACTCTCTGAGTTGGCTCGATTTGCTTAAATCATATCAGAGAGGTTATGTAATATTTGTCCTTCAATGCCTGGCTTGCTTCACTCAACGTAAGGTCCTCAGGATTCGTCCATGTTATCCCATGTCAGTACTGTATTCCTCCTTACAGCTGAGTAATATTCCATAGTATGTATATACCACATTTTGTTTATCCATTCGTCTGTTGATGGGCTTTGGGGTTGATTCCAACTTTTGGCAACAGTGAATAATTCCACTATTAACATTGGTATGCATATATCTGTTCGTGTTTTGCTTTCAGTTCTTCTGGGTATATACCCAGCAGTGGAATTGCTGGATCATATGGAAGTTCTATGGTTAGTTTTATGAGAAACTGCCAAACTGTCCTCCACAGTGGCTGGACCCTTCTACATTCCCACCAGCAGTGGATGAGGGTTCTGATTCCTTCACATCCTCTCCAACACTTGTAGTGTTTTGGGAGCTCCTTACAAGAAAAGTTGGGCCTTGTTTACAGATGATTTTGCACAATATACAGACATCATCCTAAAGTGCACAGCTAGAGAAATACAGCCCTTTTCTGAGACATGCATGGTGGACAATGTGAAGGGAAATCCTTCCAGTGTGCAGAATCTCAAGCAGTGTACCTGCTTATTCATTTTGCTTGGAAGGAGAAATGCCTAGAAGTGTATTTGTATAAATATACATGGACTGTCAACAATGTTTTTAGTGTGTGTTTTGATTTTGAAGGAACCTTACTAGAAAATGGTGTCTGAATGGTCTTTGGGAGATATATGTGGATGATTCTTTCTGAATGGATGAAAAACATGAAGATGTTTTTTTCTGTTATAAATGCTATTATATGGTGTCTTTAGGACAGGAGGGTTTTCTAGTCAATATATAGAGTGACCAGTTCTGTGGGTACCAGTCAGACTCTTCTTTCAGCCACTCCTGTCATTGACCAAGGGTTCATGAATAAAGAGGCCATATCAGTAGAGATGGAGTTTATGCATAGGCTCAGCAACATAGACTTCCACTCATCAAGGCTGAACTGGCTAAAGCCACAACTAAGTGTCCAATCTGTCAGTAGCAGAGACCATCACTCAGTGTCTGATATGTCCATTCCACAGGGAGATCACCCTACTACATGGTGGCAGATTGATTACATTGGACCAGTTTTATGATAGAAAGGACAGCATTTTGTACTTACTGCAAAAAATAATTAGCCTAAATACTAATTACCTAACAATCACATTAGGCTTCTGCCAAAACTACCATTTGTGGCCCTTAGAATGCCTTATTCCCCATAATAATGTTCCACAAGTATTGCTTCTGCTCCAGGAAATCACTTTACTGAAAATGAAGTGTGGCAATTGGGCATCTGTTCATGGGATTAATTGACCTCAGCATGAGCTCCATAATCCTGAAGCAATCACATTGATAGAAACATGGCATGTCTTTGTGACGAATCCATTACAATGTCAGAAAGGTGACAATGCCTTGCAGAGCTGAGGAAATGTTGATCAGTGGGCTGTCTATGTTCTAAATCAGTGTGTACTCTATGGTGCTGTTTCTCACATAGCCATGATTCCTTGGGCCATGAATCACAGGGTGGATATGGGAATGGCACCAATCACTGTTACCTTTGTGATTCACTAGCAAAAGTTTTGTTTAATTCCCCTGTGACTTTAAGCTCTGCTTGCCTAGTGGTCTCCAAAGGGAGGAGTTCTTCCACTAAGAAATGCAACAATAATTCCATTTAATTAGAACATAAAATGGCCAGCTGGTCAATTTTGTTTCCTCATGCTTCTCAATCAACAATTAAAAAGAGATTTATTTTACTCGGTGGTATGATTGATCCTCTTAGCAAGAAGAAATTGGTTTAGTAATGAAGGTAAGGAAAAGTACATCTGGAATGTATGAAATCACTTAGGGCATTTCTTAGTACTTCCATGCTCTGTGATTAAGGTCAATGGAATACTTCAATAACCCATTCCAGTTACAACAAATAATAGATCCTTTAGTAATGAAGGTTTGGGGTGCCCACCAAGCAAAAGATGATAATGAGCTGAGTTGCATGCTAAGGATAAAGGGACTATGAAATGGGTAGTGGATGGAGCTAGGTCTAAATACAATGACCATGTGATCAACTGCAGAAAAAATGGCAGTAATTGTTGAGTATTTTCCTTACCTTGATATGAATATATCTATCTCCACCCATACACACTGACATTTATATATAGATATATATATGGTACAATGCGTTCCCTCCCTAAGGAAAACTCTGCCTGCAGTTTGCAGCTACCGGCATGCTCCAGTGAGGGGAAACAAGCAGAAGTGTGGCTTGCTAACGTGGTAAATTCTGGGCAATAGTAGGTACTGCTACTGCCTGGACGAGGCGGCTGGTACGGGTGAAACAACGCCCTCGGCCTGGTACGGGTGACTCAGCCCTCTGTAGCGTCGCAGCCTACTTCCTGCTCCCTCATCCTTTGCCCGCAGTTCCACTTCCCCCTACCCCACTCCTCCCCTTGCTAGCCTTAGCCCTCCTAGCCCACCAATCCCAGCTCTTAAAACTGTAAATTGCCTTATTTGGCTACCCTCGCTCTTCCCCCTCCTCACCCCCCGTTCCTCAAACTATATAAGCAGCTCACTTCCTCATTAAAATAGATTTGTGCCA
>JAQZBX010005156.1:0-23135 GCA_029593785.1 Cabassous unicinctus
TCCTTTTGGCTGGATCTAAGACAACTCTACACAGGCAAATCCTATCTTTCTTATCGCCCACAACTGGCCCACGGGAAATATCTCCATGCTTTGCCCAGATAAATTCTGGGAATGTGGGATCTCCCCAATGCCTTTCTTTGCTCTGCCTTCAGAGACGCTACCAGCTAGTCTCTTGTCCTTGAGACTCTGTGGAAGAATAAGGGGCCAAGACACCAGATTCCATTTTTTAAAAGAAGTTGGTGTTCTATGAGACATTAAGACTTATTTTAAAGCAATAAAAAGTAGAACATATGGGGCATGGTGCAAGAATTGGAAAATAGATCAGCTGAACATGATAAGAAGCAAGAAACACATTTACACAAAAATGGACACTTGATATATAACAGAGATAGAATTGCAAATCAGTGGGAAAATAATGGACTATTCAATAAATGGTGTTTGGACAATTGGTTATCTGGAAAAATACCAAATTGGATCCCTATCTTATATCACAGGTGGGTTCAATTACAAGTGAAAACCAAAACTTTAAAATTTTGATAGAAAATAGAGGGATAATGTTTTTATGACCTTGGGATATGTAAATTTTTCTTAGACCTTACACTGAAAACTCAAAGCATAAAGGAAAAATAAGGAGGGATTTTTATTATATTAACCTTAAATCTTCTGCACTAGCAAAGATGTAAAGTAAAAAGGCAAATTACAAACAGTTGGGAGAAGATATTTAACATGCAAAATCTGATAAAGTAGGATTGAGAATATAGAAAGAACACCTATGAACCGATGATGACGATGATGATGATACCCAGGAGCTGGCACAAGCATTTTACATGTATTAACTCATTTAATCTTTTCTATGCCACTATGAGGTAGGTGCTTTTATTATCTATTATTACCCCCATTTTACAGATGAAGAAACAGGCACAGAGAGGGTTAGATAACTCGCTTAGTAAGTGAGGAGCTGAATTTGAACCTAGAAGTTGGGGTCCAGCTCCTATGGTTTTAATCTACTACTTTTGTTCTAAACCTCAACAGGAAAAACAACCCAAGAAGCCAACACATAAAACAAGAATCTCAGCCTCCCTAGCAATCAGGGAAGTGCAACTTAAAATACCCAGGAGAAACCACCTCACACCCATGAGACTGATAAAAAGTCTGATAGTTTCAAGTTTAAGAACTTGGGTGTAGGAGAAAGAGAACTTTTGTATACATTTGTATGAATTTGTATAAATTTCATGTAAATTTGCATGACCATTTTGGAGAGCAATTTGGCGGTATCTAGTAAAGTTGATGGTGCTCATACCCTATGAGCCAGCAGTTCCACATCTAAGTATATATCCCAGGGAAATTCTCATACTGTGCACAGGGAGATGTGCTCAGGACTATCCATTGCAGTATTGTTTGTAATAGCAAAATTAGAAAACCTAAGCAGGAAAAAATTTTAAAAATCTGGTATATTCACACAACAGAATACCTTGCAGCACTCAAAATGGACAAGCACTTTATCTATAAATATGGGGAAAAAAAGACAAAACCACACCATTGGTAGTAAGACACATATAGTATAATACCATTCTATAAAATCAAACATCTGCAAAACATTGCCATTTAATATATATGGGCACAAAGTATGTAGTAAAAGAATGAAAACTTGAGCAAGAACGATAATAAATTCATGACAGTGTTTACCAACAGGGAAAAGAAGAGCAATGAGATTGGGGAAATGATTGCACAAGAAGCCTCAATTATGTTTGCAATGTTTAATTTAAAAATCTGAAGCAAGTCTCTAAATAACCTTTCCCTGGGTGAAATGACTGATTCCAGGTCTATGGCAAGGAATGTAAATGAGCCTTGAACAGCTTGTTTTGCCAGAAAGCAAGGATGCTATCCAAGACTATTTGGGGTCATGTTAAAATAGCACAGGAACCACTTTGAAGGGCCTCCCACAAGGTGGGACAATTTGTGCATCAAAAAGAATAATAATATCAATGGCTTAAAACCTGTCAAATATATAAAAATCATGAGTTCATAATGATGCCTTAAAAAACAAACAAACCTCTGATTGTTCACCTTTGGAAGTTGCTAGGGTACTAATTTTTTTTGTTTTTTTTTTGCTCCAAAAGATAATAGTGTGGAAGCATTTATTTTATCTTTCCAATGCTGGCTATATATCAGGGCAAGGAAATAATTGATAAGAGTAGGTCCTGTATAGAAGAATTCCAACTCATAAATGCATAAGGAATTATATAATTTTTTAAAAATTTGCCATTTGCAACCTCTATTGAAATAATCAATCTAGGCAATGCTCATTAATGGGGCTAAAGCTATTGGTTGAAATGATAATAGGGGACATAAAAACAGAAATGTTGGGTTGACCCCACCTATATCCTGTGATCAATCTTTGCCTACCTCAAAGTGGGGCAGCCCAAACATTATGTGCCTCATGATGTTACCTTGCCTAAAAAATTGAACCTGATTCTAATCAAGCCTTTAGAACTACTACCAGTTTACAGGCAATATGGGGGATAGAAGATTTAGTTAAATGGAAAAGATGCAAACAGACAAATCCAAAATTTGGGATATTCCATAGGAAAAATGACCCAATTCTCCAACAAATATGTATTATTCTCTAGAAGAAGTGGTATTAGGGAAAAAGAGAGGAAGAATTATTATAGGATTAAAAATAGAGTGAAGATAGATGACATCCTTAGTTATCAAGGAAATGCAAATCAAAACCACAATGAGATATCCCTTCACACCCACTAGGATGGGAAAATAACGAGTGTTGGCAAAGATGCAGAGAAATAGGAACTCTTGCACATTGTTGGGGGGATGTAAAATGGTGCAGCTGCTGTGGAAAACAGTTTGGCGGTTCTTCAAATAGTTAAAACAGAACTACCATATGACCTGGCAATTCTACTTCCAGATATACACAAAAGAATAGAAAACAGGGACTCGAACAGATATTTGTACACCAATCGTACACCAATGTTTATCGCTCAAAGATGGAAACAACCTAAGTGACCATCAAGAGATGAATAGATACACAAAATGTGGTACATACTTGCAATGGAATATTATTCAGCTGTAAAAAGGAACAGAGTTTTAACACATGCTACAACATGGATGAACCTTGAAAACTTTATGCACTTGAATGAAATTAGTGAATACGAAAGGACAAATAGGGTATGATTCCAATTATATGAAACATCTAGAAAAAGCAAACCCATAGGGACAGAAAGTTGAGTTAGAGGTTACCAGGGGTGGAATGGGGAGTTATTACTTAATGGATAAGGAATTTCTGTTTGGGGGAGGACAAAGATTTGGTAACGGATGGTGGTGATGGGAGGGGCTCCAATGGGGTCAGGGCAGCGAGGGGAAGAACCGGGTCCTCGGTGGCATTACGAGGTGTGGGAGCTCCAGGAGGAAGCAGCCCTTGCAGAGCACACACAAGGTACTCAGGAGGGCCCTGGACCAGGAAGGAGGAATTCCCAGAAGGCTCCCTCCACTGTCCAGGACTGAGTCCAGGACTGAGCTGTGGCTGCCTCTCCTGGTTGATGTGGTTCATTGAGTGAGTGGCATCTTATATAACCCTGGAGAAACCCCATTTTACAGTTTGGGAAATGGAAGCACTGAACCATCTCTCTCTTTTTTTTTTTTAAAGATTTATTTATTTATTTTTCCCCGCCCCTCATTGTTTTTGCGCTCGCTGTCTGCTCTCTGTGTGTTCTTCTATGTCTGCTTGTCTTCTCTTCAGGCAGTACCGGGAACCGATCCTGGGACCTTCTGGAGTGGAGAGAGGCTGCTCAATCTTTTGCACCACCTCAGCTCCCTGGTCTGCTGCATCTCTTATTGTCTGTCTTCTGTGTTTCTTTTTGTTGCGGCATCTTGCTGCGCCAGCTCTCTGTGCAGGCTAGCACTCCTGCACGGGCCAGCACTCTGCGTGGGCCAGCTCTCCTTTCACCGGGAGGCCCCGGGAACTGAACCCTGGACCTCCTATGTGGTAGATGGGAGCCCAATCACTTGAGCCAATCTGCTTCCCCGAACCATCCCTTAACAAGTCAGAGAAGGACCTCTTGATTCTGTGCTCTAACAGCTGCTCTTTCTGGTTTCCCTTGCACCTCTATCTTAGCACGCAGGAAGGCTTTGAAAGCGTGGCCAGCTTCAGACGTGTTAAGAGCTACTATCTTCTTTCTGAGCCGTTATCAGGAACAGCTGTTCTCACAAATCAAGCTGTGAGAACATTTGCCAGAGCTATGGTCAGAGCAGGCTTAACTCTTCCCACCTGTCAGAATTAGCATGTTCCCTGTGGGTTGCACTTGGGTCCTGGCCGTTATCAAGCCCCCATGTCCACTCTGTCCTCAACCACTGGCATTCTGCTCTTCCCACCCCGTGCCTGCTTCTCTGGTGGATCCCGTGCAGTAGGAATGTTCCCATGGCAGCTTGCCAGCCACAGGAAGGCCAAGCTCAGCCCAAGGATTTCCAGTTGTAGGCTCTGAACAAATTCCAGGCAGCCAGCTCGTGAGGAGACAAGGAGATCCCAGCACTGCTGTGGCCTGGGAAGACAGGAACATTTGTGGGCATTTTTCTGACCCTGCCTGTGGAGGGAGATGCCTGTGATTTTTCTCAGATTTTCCACAATGAGGCTATTTCTTTTGGTCAAAGTCCCCTCCCCTCCCCCACCCCACCCCCCATGTCCAGGGACTCTGATCTGAGAATTTGTTTTCATCTTGAAAGACTTTTGTATTTTGGACTTATTGAGACCATGTCTGCCTTGTAATGAGTAAGACAGCTTCCTACTGTAGGTATGTGTTTATCTGAATCCTCTCTGGAGGCATGGCACTAAGAAGGGGTCGAAAACAAGAGGATGACAAGGACTATGGTATCTTTTCAGGTCTTCCCCATGATATATGTGCCAGACACTGAAAAAAAAGAGAGACTAACAATGGACTCTATTGGTATAGAAGGAGACTGTCAGTATGAGTTTACAAGCCATTGAGTCTACCTTGGCCTCAGTTGCCTCATCTGTAAAAGGGGGCTAATCATACTTACCTAGGAGAAGGCAAGAGGTTCCATCTGATGACTATTTGGAGTGACTTTCCCTTTCCTTAAATCTGGGTAATACTGAGATTCCATGCATCCCTGCAATCATTTTCTATTGCTCTGTGTAGTCATTCACTCATACATCCTAATCGTTCACTCAACAATTAGTCATTGAGGACATAGCACATGAAATTAACAATTCAGAGTGACAGTATGGGAGATAAGATTCTGATACAATTTCTGCCCTCAGGAATTTCCATTCTAGTTGGGGAAGGAAGGCGTGTGCACCACAAACAGGCATCTGCACCCTGATGTTCAGAGCAGCGTTATTCACGATTGCCAAAAGATGGAAACAGCCCAGGCGTCCATCAACCGATAAATGGATAAAAAAAACTGGGGTGTATCCACATGATGGAATATTATGCAGCTATAAGAAGAAATGAAGTCATGAAGCATATGACAACATGGATGAACCTGGAGGACATTATGTTGAGTGAAGCAAGCCAGACACAAAAGGACAAATACTGTATGATTGTGCTATTATGAACTAAATATATTGTGTAAACTCAGAGTTAATAACTAGAATATAGGCCACCAGAATATAGAATGACATTAGAGAATGGAAAACTGAGGGTTAATCTGTGCAGAATTGGTAAAAAAAAAAAGTTGTTTGTAAATCTTTGGAAATAAATAGAAATGGTGAGAGCACCTCACAGTGTTTGTAGCTAGCACAGCTATTATATGGATATGACAGTGGTTGAAAGGGAAAGTGTAAGGTCATGTATATTACTAGAAGGAAAGATAAATGTAACATGGGACTGTATAGCATAGTGAAACCTCATGCGAAATATAAACATGAGTGAGTCAGCAACATTCATTGAAAAAAACCCCATTGATCTCCAAAACAATGGATGGAGGTGATGTTTGCACATTGTGACTGTATTAAGTGCCACTAAATTGTACGTTTTAGAATGGATGATTTTATGTTAGGTGAATTTTACCTCAGTAAAAAAAAATCCTCAGGCGGGGAGGGGTAAGAAAACCCATTAAGGTTCATAAATTTGTATATTATTCTCTTTAGGAATTTATTGGACATCTATGATGTCCACAGGAGTTTACAAACTAGTCAGTTGTGTGTGTGTGAATAATTACATAAAAGGCAGTATATGGAAAGGGCTGCCTAATTAGAGCAAGCTCAAAAGAGGAAGCACTCAGTTCTAGTAAGCTGGGAAGGCATTAGGAAGGAAGAGGCCAATAAAATAAAATAGGGGACTCTGTCCTTGGAAATTAAAATTACCAACAAAACAAAGCAAAGCAAAACAGAAAAACCCACCCACAAATCCCAAAACAAATGTGTAGGAAAGTTCAAGGATGCGGAATCAGGGGGCAAAAGGAAGCAGGTATTTTTGAACAAAAGGTCTCTGTTGCTGTGAATTTTTTTCAGGGTAGGCTGCCCAGCAAGAGTCTCTCTAGGGTCCTTCAAATTCCCTTTTTTTTTTTTTTTTTTTTGGAGGCACCAGGGTCTCAAAAAACCTCAGGAACTTGTAAGTGGGAAGCAGGCACTCAACCACTGAGCTACTCCATTTGCGCTACAGCTGCTCCCCTCAAATTCCATTTAGAGAGTTCCCAATCAACCACGTTGATGGTAGCAATCTGCTCTCATTGCAATTGAAACCGGCTCCATCTCTGGGCAAGGACTATTTCAGGATGGGCGTGATGAACCCCAGGCACATGGTTGGTGTAAACTGCACGGTCTCCCAAGGGTAGGGTTTTGGCGAGAGTGAAGCGTAATGGTGAAGTGGATGGATGAAGCGGATGGCAAATTGCTGTGGTTTCTTCCCAATCACAGGCGCAAGTGAGACCAGCTTTCCACGCCCTGAAAAGGACTCCCTTTGTGGTCTGCTGGGCCACTCACTGTGAGGTTTCCTCTCCTAGATTGCCTTCCGTGGCTCGAGGTCAACCCCTTTCTTGCCTGCTGCTTCCAGGAACCTGGGATGAGCGTCTCAGCATGCTACCTGGGAGGGCTTTATTTTTGCCTCCCCTGAATGGAATGGCGGTTATCCAGCAGGCCTGGTGCGCGTATAAATAGAGGGACACCTAAGCCTGCATTTAATATCCAGAACACAAACCAGCCGCCTCTACCGGCTACACGGTCAGGCCCTGATTAAAGGCTGCTGACAGCGCGGCAGACCCGGCAAACCGCCTCATCCCACCGCCTTCTCCCAGGCACGGAGGGGGTGGATTTGCCACCAGGTACAATTTTTCTCTGGCCACCAGCAGCACAGAATCTCTTCTGCTTCTCTTCCTAAAACTGTCCAAGACTGACGGCCGTTGGAGAACGTGGCAATCTGAAATGTACAGCTAATCCCCTCAAATCTTTTTGTCAGGGCAGAAGATTTAGGTGTGTTTGCCTGACTGTCAAAGGGCCCATTGAAAGTTCAGCGTTTCTGATATCCCCTGCCCAGCTTCCTATCTCAGGCCACTGGAACGTGCCACTTCCTAATCTATCTAGGATGAAGAATGAATGCCTGCTTCTGCCGTTCAGATTCTTTACAATCGAGTCCCAAACTACCCTTCCTTTCCATGTTCTGACCCCAGGGCCCCAACTTTTAGCCTCTATTCTAAGTGGTTTGGTCTGCTTTGTGTTTTCTGTGGCCATTTATGTCCCCGTGCCATTACTGCTGTGGTCTCCTCGCCTAGGAGAGTGCCCCTTCTCCTTTCCTAGCACAAGCCTTCCTACTTCACAGGATGGGGTTTAATTCTACTGTCTCTGTGACCATGCCCAGCTGCAGGTGTTTTTCTCTTTCTAGCCCTGAAAGCACACATTGCTTCTACTATTTACACATGAGTAAGGTATGACTTGCAGTAGATTCGTTATAGCCTTACACACTGATCAGAATTGGCATATGGGTACATCTATCCCCTAGATTGGAAACTCCCATAAGGTCAGAGTCATGCGTTACCTTCTCTGTAATTCCTGCAGTGTCAAATACTATGTTCATAACAAGAGCTAGGAAGTCCTTGTTGATGAAATGAATAACAACCCACTCTCGAAAAAGGAGAGCATTGGCAGCACTTAGTAGTGAATCCAGTGACCTTCTCAGGTTAAGCACCGGAAAATTAGAATATGTAGTAATAATTAAAATTATTCTCAGGTCCAGAAGGGAGTCCAGAGACTATTACTCCATTGAAGTTCCCTAGAGCCATCCAGAATGTCAGCTTAACTCAGCTTCCAGGTTGGGTTGCCTTGAAAGTTTTAGATTTCTTGGGATTCTATGTTGTGGACTCAGAAGACTTGTTTTTTCCAACTGTCATTCCTCAATTGGCTTCATCTACAATAAATACTTGTCGATTTTAACTAAGCAGGGAACAATATGTTTTAACTGCTTGTATAAGACACAAATGCTGTTTAAACAAAACTTAGCTTTTGAACAATGCTTTTGGAATTTCCTAAGTACCTGAAACATAAAGTCAGTGGTTGCCAAACTTTTTCCTTAAACAATGGATTTGATTTTTGCAAACATGTAAACATCATTTTTAGCTAAATCTGGTTAATGAAATGGAGACTCAAAAATGGCAATATTATTTCAGTACAAAATAAGGAATACCAAAAAAAAAAAAAAAAAAAATCCTAGTTTTTTCATGTGGCTTATGAAAGGGGGGCCATGAAGGTAATTCTAAAAGAGAACTTTCAGAAATGTGTTAAATGATTAAATCATGGAAGCATAATAGCTTCTACTTTCTGAGCCTTTGTTGTGAGTCAGATAAACATTGAGTACTTGATATTTGAAATCTTATCCTAAAAGCAATGCTATGGAGAGGGATTTTTTTTGGCTTGATGTTAGCACTATGGAAAGTAAAGGTTAGAATGGTTAGTTAGTTGTTCCAGTTCATAAAGCCGGTAATGGAAGAGCCAGGATTTGAACTTGGATTTGACAGATTCCAAAGCCCATGCATCACGCTGATGACCACTTTAAAGGACAAACACTGGTTGGAAATGTTCAACTTGGTATGTTTAAGGCCACGTGGGGCTGTGTGTTGCACAGCTCCAGGGGGCGCTACTCACCTCCCACTTATCGTATATTTGGATAGTTTTAATGACAGATTTCTAGCAGATGGAAGTAAAATGTCTTTTTTCTAATTCACAGTTGTTAAAAAACTGGTCTCACTCCTTTAAACTGGGGGAATTTAAAATCTTGAGCAGCTTATCGAGGTGCCATCTTGGAACTGACAAATGATAGCTCTTATTTACTGAGAATTGGAAGTGGTAGCTCACCTGTCTGTTTATCCTAGCCTTTCTTCCATCTTTACAGGGAACTGTATTCTCTCTCCATTTTCTTAGTTATCAATTTATTCTAATGGAATACCGAGACTCTGTTGTGTGGGACATTCTGTGACAGGCTCTTGGCAGGAGGAATGGGGGTGGGGAGGGGAGAGACATGGTGAAGGTAGGAGTTCCAGGGAGGGCACAAAAGTGAATAAAACTGTGTAGGAGACAGAACCATGAGACTATATGGAAGTGTTTTAATGGCAGGGGCAGTCAAGGATATAAAGGAATTCCTTTAGGAACATTGGGGAGAGAAGAATTAATTTTGTCTGGGAAAGCTGGAGAAGCCTTCCTGGAGGAATTAGTTTGAGTTAACTCTTGAAGTATGGGCAGGCCCCTGACAAATAGTAGCTGAAAAAAAAAATGAGGTGAAAATGTAGAGAGAGGTGTGTGTACATGTGTAGGAGCAGGTAGGAGTAGAAGTAGAGGTCATGGCAGGAGAAGTAGAGAACTGTGAATATCCTCTTAAAGGCTTTAGATTTTATATGGGCCATGGGGAGCCACGGAAGGTTTTTGAGCAGGGGAGTAGCATCTTTTGATTTTCCCAAGAAGTCTCCTTTCTGTGTCTGCAGGTACTTGGCAGGGGTGTTGGTTATATTATGTGGTGTGAAATTATACATTTATTTTTGCTTTTTGGGGAGCCCTCTCAAGGAAAAGGGTCTCTTATGTTTTTACTCCCTTTCATCCAGGATGAGTTGGAGATTCCATTGGCCACTTTCCCTCTCTTTTCTTTGGTTCTTCCCAAGGACATCTGGGGCATGTACTTGATTCACATCACCAAATGACTGCTCATTCCGATGAATTAGAAGAGTTGGGAAGCAAGTTGTCATCACTGTCCATGAGTTGAAAACCCAGGGAAGTTCAGGGTGTGAAAAGAGTTGAAGAAGCAGATAGACCAAGAGGTGGGGCATGCGTCAGAGCACAGGACGACGGCACGCCACGGATAGAGAGTGGTCTCAAAATAGAAGGTGCTTCTCTTGGGATTCACACCACAGGCTTTGGCGGGCAGCCCATCCTTATCACCATTAATTTTCAGAGTTCAGAAGTGGGCACCACACCCGGGTGTTAAGCTGTTAACCTCCAGCATCAAGGCCACAGCTGCTGGGAAGAATTCCTCTTTCCGGCTGTGGCATCATCGGAGTTCTTTATCTGGACACACCACAAAGGGTAAATGTTCCATCTAGTCCTATGATTCTGGGACTCTAAATATATTTGGGCCCCTCCTACTCCTGTACTCGCTGCCACTGGTACTTTCACCAGGACACACAGAGAGCAGAGGCTTCCTGTAATGAACCATGGACCACAATTACTGTGTGTGTGTGTGTATGTATAGAAGCATGTGTGTGCATATGCACACAGAATTGGGTAGCCCTTTCAATGCATAGGTGAACCCCATTCCAGACCTTTTTTTTTTCTTCTACAGACTGAAAGGATAGAACCTGAAATAAGGCAGACAGGACAGTTTGATGGAAATTAAGGATGTTTCTAGAGCTTGGCTTTTCACAGCAAAGTCTTGCTTCAGCTCAAGAGACAGGTTACACTTCTAAGATCTGGGAGTTCTTTAGACTTCATCCAGTTCTCCCTGCCATGTGCTATGAAGTTACACCCAAGCCATCAGCAGAGGGCTCTCTCAGCCGTGTAAGCTGCTAAGCAACACTTGGAAGGCCAAGCAATGTGAATGAGGCTCTTCACCCAGAGAAGAGAGGCAAGTCTGACTGTGAGCTGAAAATTCAAATGCCCCAAAGTACTTTTGGGACCCATCCTGAAAACAGACCGCTTCAGCAGGAAGGTATTTGCTAGCGTTTATATGAAATGACACTGTTTAAATTCCGGGTCCAGGTCAGCCTAGTGTTTATGCTGGCAGTGACACATGGCTAAGTTATCCTTCAAAGGACTGAAGAAGCTGGCCAACTCCCTAGCAGATGGTTTAATTGTTTCTGGACTGGTGGCTCAAAGGTTCCTGAGTACTGGATCACTGCCCCATCCGTCACCATTGGTCCCAGGTCTGGACCAAAACTTACAGATGTCATATCTCTAATTTGGAGATATTTGCCCGGATACATGCTGGCTAAACCTTCAGAGCCTGATGGATAAAGCACAATGTCCATGTACCCAATACCTAATAACCATGAGTGTGATTGGAACTGGGCAGCTTCCTAGAGCATCTTCCTGTGGGAGGGTTGAAGAGCCCCACTCTGCATACTAAATTAAAATTGAGAAGGCTGCTCAGTAAAAATGGAATCAGGAAAAGGAAATTGGGCACTGCCAAAACAGTATCTATCTCATGTTCAGATCTCTTGGGGGTGTTCTGATTTTCCAACACTGTAGACATAACTGTCTAGGATCCAATATTAGTTGGAATCAGGGTATTCTCTCCCTTGGAATTTTCCAGACAAACACTGTCTGACTTTTACTATCTAACTCTCTTTTTTCTTAGCTCTAGGCAAATGATCACTCTCGTTATTATAACATCATCTGAGGCACATTACAATGAATGAGGCCATTGTCCATTTGCCATTGGATATGCTTCTCTGAGGAATTACAGAGCACCCCAAATTCCTAGACTGCATTTGGGCAGTATCTTGGTCTTTTATTTGGGGGTGGTGAGGACATACCAGGTCAGCGGGTGGAGTTTTCCGACTTTTCCAAATTCCGGGGAATAGGTAGCACCATATTGGGAACAAAAATTGACCTCACACCTGTTTCCTATAAAAATTTATCAGCATAGTAACAAAGACAAACAACCCCTCTGCAAACTATAGCAGAAGTGCTGAGTGGGCTTGAGTGAGGGTTGATCTGCATGATTTAGAGAAGTTTCCAGGAAGAAGGCTATGTCCTCCTTGGGACAGAGGCAAAGGCCTAAAAGTCAAACTTTGGGGAAGTCACTGAAGCTTTTTTACACTGGGAAACTCAACGATTTCTGCTTGTATTGGCTTCTCTCTTGCAGATGTTTCTCATCAGTTACATTCAGATTGATTCCATTTGCAAAACTCTCCTGGCAGTCCTGGTGGAGGAGCTTGGTGGCAAAATCTCTGGCATATCTTGAGCCTGCCTGTGCCCTGTTGTCGGTTCTTGGCACTTTAGCTCCTTAAGCAGAAATCGACTAAGCAGAGGCTGCTGCTATGGACCAAGCCAAACAGAAAACAGAACATTGGAACACTCTCCCCACGAAGTACTTTTTCTAAATGTGGGCAGCGGGAATGCAGCAGAAGACAGAGAAGGACGAGAAGAGGGAGGGACTTCCTTGGAACTGGATTGAATCATGTTCTGGGAAGGCTTGTCCTCATTCATCTTGTCAGCATCCTCACTAATCGTACAAGATCAAAGGTTGTATCCCCTCTTCTCTTCAATCTCATTACTGGACACAGTATCACACGCTTGGGCCCCGTCCAGTACTATTCGTTACTTTGCTGGCTCTCACAGACGTGACTCACGACACCCCAACACTACTTACACTTTCTCACAAACCTTCAGCTCTGTTTTGTCATCGCATCAGCTCCTTCTTGGCATCTGCCTCCCAGCTCCACTGGTCCACAGATGTGGACCAGCTTATATTCCTCTGCTGGATGCTAACAGTCAGGGAGGATGCTCACAACCCTTGAGGACCCCCAGGTGGAGAAGCCTTCTGGGTTCCCTCTTCCTGCTGCCAAGGGTGGGGAAGGGTGCTGCTGTCCCCAGCCCTGAGCTCTCTTTCCTGGGCTCTGACAGCATGTGTTCTGCTATCTGGATCCAATTTCCCCACATGTGGTCACAAGGTCTGAACTTAGGGTGGAGACCTAAGTTGGGAAGCAGGAAGTCCATGGGCTTCAGGTCTGAGATGTTTTCCCAAGCCACTAAAGCTAATTTTATATTTATCATATATATTTATGATATATATGATAAATATATATAAAATGCAAGTCTCATTGTCACATGGCTCAAAATTCAAAAGGTGCAAAAGGGATATGGTAGTTTGAGGCTTTTATGGACCCCAGAAATCATGTCCTTAGAGCTAATCCATTCCTGTGGGTGTGAACCTATTGTAGGTGGGACCTTTTGATTAGATGACTTCAGTAGGGCGTGACCCAGGGTGGGACTTGATCCTCTTACTGGAGTCCTTTATAAATGGGATGAATATGAAGAAAGACACAGAAGGAATCCCATGAAAGCACAGAGAGAAGGCCACAGGAGCAGAGAGAAAGCCAGAGGAAGCCAGAAACTGAAAGCAACAAAACCCAGAAGAGAAGGGAGACCAGCAGATGCCGTTATGTGCCTTGCTATGTGAGAGAAGAGTCCAGGATCACCGGCAGCCAGTCTTCCGGGAGAAAGCATCGCCTGACGATGCCTTGATTTGGACATTTTCATGGCCTCAGAACTGTAAGCTTTTAAGCTAATAAATCCCCATTGTAAAAGCCAACCCATTTCTGGTATATTGCGTTTTGACAGCCTAGCAGACTAAAACAAGGGAGGATAGTAAACAGTCTTCCCCCACTCCTGTCTCCCTGCTTCTTAGTTCTCTGTAGAGACAACCAACATTTGCAGTTTCTTGTGTGTCATTCCGGAGATGTCTTATACATATATAAACAAATACTGTACACGCATATGCACACATCCTTTTCCACAATCGGTGGCATTACATCTATCAATTATCTATCTGTCTATCTATCTCTATTGTTAAGCACTTTGCTCTTTTCACTTCCTTAAATGACTGCATAGTATTTCATTGAATGAATTTGCATAACTTATTTACCTACTCCCAAACTGATGGGCATTAGGTTGTTTCCAATCTTTTGCTCTTACCAAAAACAAAAACAAAAACAAAAACAAAACAAAACTGATCTTTTAATCCCCCAAACTTGAATTTGTTTCTCAAAGTTTCGGAACCCAGAAGGAGAGTAGTTGCAGATCACACTCCACATCTCTGCCAAGCCTGGCGTGGATTGAAGTTCCACTGTGTCAAACACTCCAGGTTTGCTCTCCTTAATTCTCTCCTGTTTGCCATCATGCATTGGGGGTTGCTTGTACAGAATTTATGCTACCGATTCCGGTATTCACAGAATTAGGAAATTTTATGCTTTTCTTTTTCCTCTTCAGCCTACAACCTCCACCAACCCAAAGATTTGGGTGTTACCAAAGTACTGTTCCAGCAAGTGCTGTCCCAATCTCTTAAGGATTTAAGCTATTTAATTTGTGTAGCATGTTTAATTTGTGTAGCATTTGGAAACACCTCCCCATCATAACATTTCATTTGATTCTCACACAAATTCTTCGACGTAGGCAGGACAGGTGGCATCATTCCCGTTTTAGGGACAAAGAAACTGAGGCTCATGGTCCATACTTGCCTCGTTGATAAATAAATAGTAGCAACAACACTTGAAAGCAGATCATCTCACTTTCAGTCTACTGCTTTTCTAACATACATATTGACCCTTTTGCCATGTACAAGGCATCAAAGTCAGCTTTCCATTTGGAATGTGGAGGCTGAATTGCTAGCAAATTCCCCACTTCCTCATTTCATTTCCATCCACAGATAGGGTGAGGTGACTCAGACAAGAGAAATTATGGACCAGCTTATATATACACATCTCTAGCTGTAAACTGGGCTAGTTTATAATATTACTAGGGCAAAGCCAGGGGTCCAGGGACCAAGGGTAAGTGTGTTGGTGAGAAGCACCAGGGCTGGGAGCCTTCACCTTGGAAGTCAGGGAAAGGGCTTGCAAGTTGGGAAAAGAGAAGAAAGGAATTCCTACATATGGGGTGTTTGCTAGGGCCCATCTCAAGATGAGTCCATTCCATGTGGGCTGGACGTGGGAAGGACATGCACAGAGAAATGACAAGGCCTTGCTTGTTCTCTCAAGATGCTGTAGTAACAGTAGTGGTCCCAGCATGGTGGGACCACCTCTGCTGTTCAGACCGAGATGTGAGGATGAGTAAGGATGTGCTGGGCAGTGAGCAGGGGAAGAACTTTCCAGGCTTGGGAACAGCAGAGGTGATGTTTGTAGGTGAGAAAGAGCTTGGCGAGAAACTGACAAGACCCAAGTACGACCAGAGGGGAGAGTCCCATAAGACGAGACTGGGAGGCTGGGGGGGGGGGGCTCATTTAGGAAATTCTAGGTCTTGTGAGAGGTTCGGAGTTTTATTCTTAGTGGAGAAGTGAAATGCTCTCATCTTCCTGCTTACGAGATGACTCTGAATACAACGCAAAGGTCAGACTGGAGCGATGCTCAAGGGATCAATCCTGTTTTGAGGTGGCCCTGACCCCCCTTTAAGGAAGGGGCAGTAGAAATGGGAAGAAGTGACTGGGTTTGAGAGCCTTGGGATATGAAGGGTGAAGAAGAAGGGGAAATGAGGAAAATAGGTCACAGGAGGGGCAGACTGGAGGAAGAGGATGAGTTTGACATTGAGCATCTTGAGTCCCGTGGGAAGTTGGAAACATGTGGCTCAGGAAACAGATCAGCCTGTGCTAGTGTCTGGGAACTTGATTTCAGGAGGGTTCTGACTGTTCCCTAACAGATAAGGGTGGCTCACCATGTGATCTATGCAAGCAATGTGGTTTATGCTGAATACCTTCTTTCCTTCCGGAAGACTGGAATTTTGGTAGCTGCTGGGTGGTGGGTGCCTTTGTGACCAGCCCCCAATCAAAACCTTGGGTGCTGTGTCTCTAATGGCACTTCCCTGGGCAGAAACATAACCTGCTGCTGCATTTTTATTGCTAGAGCGTCTAAGCCCCCATGGCAGGGAGAGAGCATAAGGAAGCCTGCACACGAATTCCTCCACGCTGCATCTTGTCTTTTCCTTCATGATCCAGCTGTGTATCCTTACTACCTACTGTAGTCAATCTTTTTTTTTTTTAATATACTTAAAAATTTTTTTTTAAAGATACTTAGATTACATAAAAAATATAGAGGATTCCAATTTGCCCTGCTCCCTACTAGTCCTCCCAATTTTCCCCACATTAACAACATCCTTCATTACTGTGATATGTTTGTGACAATTGATGAACACATTTTGAAGCATTGCCACTAAGCAGGGATTATAGTTTACATTGTAGTTTATACTCTCCCCCCCACATTTTTGTAAGTTATTACAAGATATATATCTATATCTATAGTTACAATCTGTATCAGTATCTGTCATTGCAATGTCATTCAGGACAATTCCCAAGTCCTGAAAATGGTCCCCATATTACGTCTATTTTCCCCTCTCCTTCCCCTCAGAACCTCCAGTGGCCACTGCCTCCACATCAATGATAAAAGTTCTTCCATTGCTAGAATCACAATAAGCCTATAGCAGAATAACAGTAAGTCTACTCTAGTCCATCGTTCATCCCCCAATCCTGAGGATTCTGGGATGGTAATGCCCACTCCACCTCTAATTGAGAGGGGGCTTAGATCCCATAGGGCAGATGGAGGGGACTATCTTGCTTGCAGTTGCAGACTCTCTCTGTTCCTTGAGATGGTCGTTGTCCATCATCATTTCCTTTTTAGTCATCCTGGATGAGTCCAATGAACTGGAGAGTAGGTGTTGCAAATCTGTTAAGATTCAGGGCCCAGCTGGCACATGGATGGACCAAAGATTTAAGTCTCTTGGACATACACCTATCAACTGTAGTATGAGCTATAGGTTCAAATAGAAGGGGCAGAAGAGCCATGTGTAGGGAAACCACAACTGAGTCCAACTCTGTCACACTGGGGAGCATAAATTCCAAAGTAGGGCCCACTGGCAGGGTGCCAAAGTTCTGAGGTGTCTGCCCTGCCTGTAGTGTCTGGATGTCTCCAGAGCCCTCAGGGGCCCTGCTATTTGAGGCAATATTTACTTTGGCAGTCAATGAGATCCTGCTGAGATGTGCATAAGCGTAACCTCTGGAATGACCTCTTGACTCACTTTGAAGTCTCTTAGCCATATAAACTCATTTGTCTTTACCCTTTCCACCTTTTGGTCAAGGTCTTTTTCCAGGTGCATTGCTAGCTGGTGCTTGGTAGTAATCTCTCAGTGCCAAGGAGGCTTATCCCTGGGAGTCTTGTCCCATGCTGGGGGGAAGGTAATGCATTTATATGCTGAGTTTGGCTTAGAGAGAGGCCACATTTGAGCAACAAGGAGGCCCTCAGGAGGTAACTCTTAGGCACCCTATAATACTAGGCTAAGTTTCAGTTTCAAAAGTAAAGGTTCATAAGTACAGTCATCACTGTTAAGGGCCTGTCAATGGTCTATCCTCCTTCACTAGTCACTCCCCCTATACTCTGGGGATTCTTGCTGTCCCATTAGAAAATGTGGCAGAGCTCCCCAGGATGGGAATTTGATTTTCTTTTGGTTATTGTTTGAATCTCCACCCACTGTACAATGTCCCATGAACAATGAATATATTCATATGCCTTATAGGTATGCCCAGGTGAACCTCCTCCCATGCATCCCTCCTCTTTGACACTCCACACCAGTGATCCTCCCCTGCTATAGTTGTTACTCTTCTGTGATCCAAAACTTCTTCAAAATTGAAGCCAACAAAATAACCGAATACAATTAATAAGAAAATGATATAATAAAGATAGTAGCAAATCTTAGCAGGGAGTATAACCGTATGCTGAAATCTGTGAGTCTTTCTAGTGAATCTCTGAATGAGGGTGGTCCTGAGGACCTCTGACACTGACCTCAGGATTTAAATTGGCATGTAGGAAAAAACAGAACCCATGGAGCAGAAGAGATCACTCAAGAAGAATGAGCAGCAGGAGGAGGTACCACTGACCAGAACAGAATTCTGAGGAACTCACAACCTAAGGGATAACCAGAGGGGAATGAATGACAAAGGAGGCCCAGGACTCAGGAGGTAGGGTTTGAGGAATGTCTGCTGGATTAAGTACAAGGTCACTGAAGACCTTGGTAAGACAGAGCCCATGGTCCCATGGGTAATGGGGTGGGGGGAGAAGCCACTTGGGGATGTAGTTGTTAGTGGGGGTGAGGAAGAGAGAACTTCTTTCAGTCAGTGTGGCAGTGAGAAGGAATGAAAAGCAGATGTAAGGGAATGTTGTTTTTTTTTTTAATCTATTTTTTAAGGTGAGAGAAAACTTGATCATTAGTCTTCTCACTCAATAAATGCCTACTGTATGTCAGGCTCCATGGTAGACATGAGCAGTGCAGTGAACAGGAGATGGGGTCCCAGCCTCACTGCTGGCTAGTCTGGCAGTGACGATCAAGGTGTGAGTATTGGAGAAGCCAAGTACATGGTGCGATGGGGGCGTTTAGCCTAATCTGATGGAAGTGACCTTTAACCTGGGACTTAAAGAATAAGTAGGAACTCATTGAAATGGGTGGAGGAGAAAAAAGAAAAGGGACATTTCAGGAGGAGGGAAGAAGATACACGAACATCTGGAGGGAGAAGAGAGTCTGTACTTTGGAGAAACAACTGGAGCTTAGCGTGCAAGGGGAGAGGGAAGAGATAGGGTTGCAAAACACAGCACCTTCAAATACAGATGGGGAGGATTCAGTACTGCCCAAGAGCTGAAGACCTTGGGAAGGTTGAGGGCTGTGGTATCTAGAAGGGATTGGTTTTGATAGGAGGAAAATACCCCAGCCTATAACAGGAATGGATGGAAAAAAGGACAGATTTAAAAAATGTTAGCTATAACTGCAGTTAAGACTTTAGAATTGGTGGCAAGACACTGATAGAGGTTTTGTATGATGACTTTGTTTTTCTTGTGTGGCAGGTTCCCTTGGTCCCCGTCTCTCCCATCTCCCTTCCTGATAGCAGGCACATGTGGAGGCTAGAAAAACAGGTCAGGGCCTTGGGTAATGTAACTCAAGGTGGGGATAAAGGGGACATTCGTTCAGCATTATAATATACCAGAAAGAGATTGGCAGGAGGCCATGTGGAAAGTGTTATCTTTCTGACATGCTGTCCTTGGTCATGTTGCTGTGAGGGCCTTTCTCCCCTTCCCTTCCTCCATCATTGGGATCTGAATACCCAGCTCCTTCTGGCAGTGAGACTAGATGGAATTGAATGGCTGGCAATCATGTCAGAGGCCAAGCCCAAGAAGAGGCATTGCTCTGAGTATGTGGTAGAGATTGGAGAGGTCAACCAGGATGATGGGGCAAGACGGGCTGTGGGGAGTCCTCAGTCAGCGAGGATGATGGGACAAGATGGGCGATGGGGAGTCCTCAGTCAATGAGGATGGTGGGGAAAGCTGGCCATGGGGAGTCCTGGATGCCTGGACCTCATGTGCTGTGCCCTCCAGAGGAGTTGGGGGAGTAATTTAATGAGGTGGAGGAATTACCACTGAAATTGTCACCCTCCTATGGACTTGATAGAGATCGGCGTATGCCTCTTTAATCCAAAATAAGATAGAATGACAATGTTCCTCCAGAATTTGTGTCTGTGCTT
This sequence comes from Cabassous unicinctus, assembly GCA_029593785.1. Lineage (NCBI taxonomy): Eukaryota > Metazoa > Chordata > Mammalia > Cingulata > Chlamyphoridae > Cabassous > Cabassous unicinctus. The sequence continues at coordinate 19,719 of JAQZBX010005156.1, forward strand.
GACTTGTTAGCAGTGAGCACAGAGGTTGACAGATGGTGTGACACTCTCCTTTCCATTCTGAGAGATGCAGGGCTGTTTTTCACCTCATAGTAGGAGGGGAAGCATCTCCTCAGAGTGAAGGAAGCTGTAGCAGGGTCGTGAGCTTGAGGAGAGTGGAAGTGATAGACCAGGAAATCTCATGGGTTGCTGTCCAGAGTTTAAATTGGACACCTTAGCTTTATAATCATACCTGAAGCTCAGGGGTGTGGTTTTCCTCAGCGGAGTTGAGCCTGGTTGTTGGCATGATGATGATGAGTAGGAGGTGGAGAGATGAATTTCTCAGGAGTGGGCTCTGCTTGTTGAGTCAGTCAATGGGGCAAGGATATTGAGGATATTGGCAAAATGGAAGTGGAAGTGCTGGGACATGAACTCCAGGCAGCCAAGGAAAGTAGGAGTGGAGACAAATAGTGCAAAGTGTTAAGTTTATGAGGATGGTCAAGGATTTGGGGACCCCTGTGAGGAAGAAGGAGAAGTTTGGTGGGAGATAGTGAGAGATCTGAAAAGATAAGAAGTTGTGGTCATCGAGGAGGAAGATATTTAAAATTATACTTCAGAGGTGGAGAAGTTCTGAGTAATGAGAAGATCAGGAAGTAGGCTCAGGAGGAGCCTTACCAGAACTTTGTTATCACTGGGATCCTTCTTTAAGCCATCTTTTCACAGGGCTTTTCTCTCTCCCTTCAGCTTCACATGTACCTCCCATCTCTGCTGCCTGTCTCTCACTTTCTGGTCCAGCAAGAGGAACTCACAGCATCTTTTCTTACTTCCGGAGAAATTTATTCCACATGTGTCTGATTCATTTGCGTTTACAGAAACTCTAAATCTCCAGTGTCTAAAAATCCTTTCAACTATTTTTTTTCTTCCCTTTCTTAGAAACAGGAAGTTGTATTTGGCAGTGGACAAACTCCCCCAGTGCCCCTGGGACTTCCAGGATGTTTGGAATGAGGAGCGTTGAGGTCTGGAGAAAGCTTCTTTAAGCCCTCCTTCCCTGGGGCAATAGTGCTTCTGCCAGGGGTAGGCAGGGCAGCTTGTGGGCATGGAAGAATGGCCAGAACTTTCCTGACTCTATTGGCTGAGACCAAGGTTCATGGGAAAGTAAGTTCTAAAGAGACAGGTGGCTTTAAAGGTTCCTGTATTTCTCTCTCCCTGCCTTAGCATGACTGTCCAGGATGCACCTGTACATTGGAGGTCGTCTCTCTCTTCCTGACACATCAGCTGTGTCCAGGAGGAACCCCTTTATCTACTTTTTGGGGGGTGTGTGTTGGCTGACACTCAATTTTAAGCAACGCCAGCTACTTCCTAAGTGGAATGTTAGAGGAATTGTTCATCTGAAGAACGAACTAGGGGAATCTGGCACAGGTTTTAAAGGGACACATCAATTTTGATGAATCTGACTGATTGTTCTGAAGCGTTACCTGGAAAACAGACAGGTGTCCAAGTGTGGCTGGCCTGGGGTAATTCTGGCTGGGAAAGGCATGTGAGTCTACTCACTCAGTGCTCAAACATCCAGCTCCCTGCAGTGTGTTGTGTATTGTTTTTAAGGCTTTTTTTCACATGTAAGGTCAATGGGACCACCATATCTGTCACGTTAGTGACTGCCAGCACACATGGTAACTTAGATGGGTGTTTTTTTCCAAAGCCACAAACCCAACCAAAGGACACAGGACAACTTTTCCTGCTAGAGGATAGTGTCCCTATGCCCCTGAAACCAAATGGCAGCAAACCACTACCTCCACCAAGGCAACCAAATGACCTTGATTCTCAAGGGCAGGGGTGCTGCTGGGCCTCACCCTTCCTGTTCTGTCTTAGCACCCATCCACAGTAGAGGCTCAGGGCCTTGAAGAATTGGTTATCTAACCAACGGTGGAAGAGGAACATGCAGTGCTGGGACAGGGATATGCTTTTCTTCTCTTAGGGAACCACCTCCCATTCTCCATAAAGCACAGCTGGGGTGGAGGAGGATAGTTTCAGGGACTTCGACCTTACCGAAAATGTTGCCCTCACTGCCTTCATCTTGTTCAGCCCATACCAGGATTTTTTGGTGATTTATGTGGCAATTTAGTTGCGATTCACCATAGAGGCAAAGGGCAGTGATGAGGCTGTGGCGGTGGAAATCTGGAAATTCGAGGACAATACTGTGTCCCATTCTCTTTGGTAAATCCCACATTTCTGCTCACTCTTCTAGAGAACCCGTTTCCAATTCCCAACCACACGTGGGACACTCTACACTCTTGCTTTCTGGAGAGACTCAGTGACATGCAGCGGGTCACCTGGAGGGGCTGGAGGCCCCGTGGGCTTGGCCTCCTATGACCAGGAGAGCCTGGGGCTGCGTGTGGAAGCCTCAACACCAGCCCAGCACTGCCTCGTCAGCTGACAGACCCCATAACACAGAGGCAACAGAGACTCCCTCTTGATGTGCTCTGGACCACAAGTGGGATGCCTCAAGACCAAGCATGGGAGTTGAACAAGCAACGGTCCACATCCTCTTAAGAACTTTCCTATTGCTCTTGTCATTGGTTGTTTTTTCTTGGGAGTGGGGAGGGATGTGTAGAAAAAATGAAGAGGGCTCTAGAGCAAGAAGAACTACATGTCTGGGTGACAGGAATACTCGTTAAGATGGCCCAGTTGGTGAAAAAGCCCAACTATGAAGGCTATAGAACCGAATGGGCATCATCTGAGTTCAAGGTGTGGATCTAGTGGGAAGATGGTCCCACCACTCTTCAGGAATGGTCTTGGGTGTGATGGTTTGAAGCTGTATGGACCCCAAAGAAGTATGTTCTTATAGTTAACCCATTTCTGTAGGTGTAGACCCATTCTAAGTAGGATCTTTTGGTGAGTAGGATCCTGACTTAAAATGTGACCCACCTTATTCAGGGTGGGTTTTAATCCTCTTACTGGAGTCCTTTATGAGAGAATGAAATTCAGACAAAGAAAGAGAAAAACCATGGGAGCAAGAAGCTGAAAGCAATGAAACCTGGAAGAGAAGGGAGAGACCAGCAGACACCACCATGTGCCTTGCCATGTGTCAGAGCAGTCCAGGATCGCTGGCAGCCGGTCTTTGGGAAGAAGGTATCATCTTGATTATGCCTTGATTTGGACATTTTCATGGCCTCAGTACTGCAAGTTTGTAAACTAATAGATTCTCATTATGAAAGGCAACCCATTTCATGGTATCTGCTTGAGCAGCCTAGCAAACTAGAACACTGAGGGAGGCAGGTAGTTTACTAAAGTGATGTGGCATAGTTTTGTAAATTCTTAAAATCCTCAGGTCATCTCTAAGGGAGTGAAGAGCAGGGAACTAACCCCAGACTAGGATTCACTCATCTTAAGGATGAAAGGTTGGAAATGAACTTGGATGCTGATGCAGCACCTTTGAAGTAT